>ML782255.1:827477-842242 GCA_009831015.1 Picea engelmannii
ATTTGTTGAGATGAATGGGGGAAGGATCCTTTCATTCTTGGAAGGTAGTTGGATTCGAATCCCTAGTCCAGCCATGATCTTAGGGCAGATCCTCAACTGAAGGAGGCAAATCCTCAACTTCCCCAAGGATATCTCAAGTGGTTGAAGCCTCTCCAAGGATATATAAGCAAGCTTTCTAATGGTGAAAGGGGAATGGAAATGGAGAATTACACCAAACTTATGATCTCATAAGTGGTGCTGGAACAGAGCTAATTAGAGGAAGAATTTCTAGCATGAAACCTATGATCTCATAGGAAACACACAGTCAGCCAAAGGAGAGTGATCAGTGAAGTTGTTGTTATCCAGGTTGTGGATCTTTCAGGAAAGGGTTAGACGAAGGGGACTTGACGAAGCTGTCGCATTCGCATCTACGATTGTAAGTACTGCTGTCGTTATTCTCATTAATATGACACGCTTGGCCTGTTTCTTTCTAGTTTGTGTCTAATGTTACATGAACTTATCATTGATAGATAGATCTATTTCCAAGCTAATATCAATAGAGTAGGAAGTGGTCGTATCTTGTTTTTCTACAGAACTCAGCGAGGAGCAAAGGATCAGAGCGCAACTCGGAGCATGCAGGGACAAACATCGATAAAGAGGTACTTATGTTCTCCTTCCTTCTCATGTGTTAGTTTAGATATATTTGAAAGGAAGTCAGTGTCCACGTTAAGCATTTTCTGTCTTAGAGTTAGGGTCAAGCTCTTAGAGGCGATCTACCTGTCCGCAGGGAGATTTTCCTACAACACACCTCATAGACCTTGTCTTACTCCTTGATTGTTTTCAAACCTGGTTCACCCCCTTTTGATTGATTTCATGAGCTGATTGACTCCCTACCCCATCACACTCAGCTTGATTGTCGAGACTAAACTGCATTTTTTGGATTTTTTGACACTTTTAGGAGTTCTTTGAACCTGGCGCTCCTGTCCCTGTGTTAACAGAGTGCCAGCGCTCCCTGAGTGCGTTACACAGAGTGCTATAATGCTCCTTGCCCTTAGCAATAGAGCGCCAGCCCTATTTTGGCCAAAAGCCTTCCAGAATTGCTTTTTTCATGGTTTTTACCTCTGTGTTTCTCTTGCTGAGTCACCTTGTGAGTCAATGCTTCTTCCTTTCCAACTTTGACATATGTCTTTTTAAAGAACAAACATCTTGCTTTTTGGATTTTGTAGCCTTCTTCACTATTGTTGTTGAGTTTTTCTGTCGTTTGGAGTTTGAAACCCATGCATTGTCTTTCTCTCCTTTTTGACTGAGCGAAAAACTCTAGTGAAGGTCATCAGAGGCCTACGGATCTTTGCATTTGGTCTTATTTAAGGTCATTGTTCTTCAAAATTTCTTTTGGTGTGAAGTTTTTTATTTCTCTTTGATTGTTTCTTTTCTTTCACTTCTTGTTTTGATCACAATGAGAGGGTGTATTGTTTGTACGATTCTTGCTTGTGTTGGTCTGATTTTCATTGATCCAAAAAGATAATTAGCAAGACGAGCATTGTTTTGAATTAATCATTATTCATATACAAACAATAAAGAAACATCTTCATAATTGATTTTTCATATTAGAAGGTATTTCAAAAAGTTTTAGCACCACATCAGATTTGATTGAAGAAGATTTGTTTGAGGAAATTCCTTGTTAGTGCTTGTTAGTAAAAAGAACTCTCTCTCTCCCTTAGATAGATGTTCATCGAAAAGAAATGACTACTTATCATCCTTGATGCATTTATGGGACTAAGTCATAATTCCATCTGTTTCACTTCCATGCACCCCTTTTGAGTAAAGAACAACTATAAAATGAACACTAATTAAAAATTATTTAGAACATTTTCTTTTCTAGGATCCTCCACCAACAGTAGACTAGGCTTAGTACTTTGGATTAGGCGGTGAGCATAACTTTCCAAAGTTTCCAAAACAAACATTAGCATCCTGAGTTAGGGGGAGTCAAGTCCAATTCTCATATAAGTCTGCCTGGGATCCCCCTCTCACACAAGGGTTATGCACGAGGTTGCATTTGGGAGAGCTACGGAGATTATCCCTCCATGGTTTGACTGATTGTAGTGGTCAGATCGTATTATGGGGATCACTTAAAGGTAAATCCACAATTACTATGTGGAAGCCTTTTAGTTGATTTCGGGCTAGATACCCCGCCCGTACGTTTGGATCGGACTGTCGACTATACCCGCCCAGGGGCTGAATGCGAATTGGTAACCTTAGTAGCCATAATCTTTAGGGCCTTACACAAGGTGACAGTGAAGGGAAGTCTCACTGTACCTGGGGCAGACATTGGTCAAACTCACTCGGGCTCCTTGGAGGGTAAATCCACAATTACTGCGTGGAAGCTTACACCAAGGCGTAAGTCCGTTAAGCAAGTCGCCATTGTAACTGTTCCACCATACCCCCGCCCCTTCTTAACTTGATCATGCAACGTTGGATTTCATCACCAACTAGTACAATCATCGAGAGAAGGCCCTGTTTGCTTGGTTGTGATTCTTAGATTCTATTAGCGTATGTTGTTTCTTTTCGGTAGTTGGCCATAGATCTTTTTCGCCGACTCTTTTTCGCCAACATCGATCCTCCACGCCATTCGCGGAGGCTACAGGGACTTCCTCCAGAAAATATGGAACGGAACACCCCTTTACCCCCCCATTCTATGGAGGAATCTCCTCAACAAAGCGAGGTTCAAGATACTACAACTTCCCAAGAAGAAGTTCCCACTCCTCTAGAGAATTTTCGAATTGTTTCAGAGTCTCCGGAAGCTTTCCTCATTCCAGAGGGATATGAACGACATGTCCTCCAACTGAATTCAGTTGGTGAATTTGTCATCGTCAATCCTTCTGACATTCCCGTTGGGTCTCGTTCAAACCCTTTAGCCGATGACCCCTTTTGGACTGCAGACATTGTTCGAAGTCTGTCGCGCATGGTGCAGGATCTTTATGGAACAGGGATGGGTGCTAACGCACCTATCTCCTACACCGTACCCCTAAATCATTTTACCGATACCACCATTTTTATGACCACACCATCCGTTGGTATGAACACATCATCTATTGGCCCAAGGTCTACTTTTCCTCTCCAGACGGCCCATTCTACAATGGTCCCTCACATTCCGACCATTCCCGCTAGTAACGCGGTGGTTATCCAAGCTGCTATTGGCACACCAGTAACACCAAGACCTACATCATCACTCCCTTTTGGGTACAGAGCTCTAAATTTTTCCACTGCCACTACTACCCAAGTTATGCCGGGAAGTTCCATACCTATCCAATAACCCGGAGGGACCGGTCTTGGTGGTCTTAACCCTTTCAGTAGTACCGGTCAGTCATTTATGTCTGGTTCTCAAATTCTAGGAACTCTACCTCAAGTTGGGGTGCATCCTCCCACCGGAGGACGACTTCCAATTGGGGGGCACCCTCATGCTGGGGGGCAGCCTCAATCTAGAGCCTACCATCAACCATATGGAAAAAATGTGTCCGCCACACCTAATCCGTGGAATATCCCTTTTCCAGGAAACCCACAATTCTCGACAGGGAACAATTCCCAAGCTCCACAACAACCCCCTTATGGACAAACACCAAATCCAGCTTATAATCCTCAAAACCCATCTAGTTATCCTCCGCTTGCACATACTTCTCAAAACACCTCAAATCCTGTGTACCCTGGTCAACACCAACCTCATACAAGAGGGCCCACTAGTTACAATTATCTGCATAACCCAGTGTATGGCCCTACTGGTGTCCCCATGCCACACCAGCATTACCCACAGGTTAACCAACAACTACCTTTTCTAGCAACCCTGGACCTTCCAGACTTGTCTCAGTTAACGAATGATCCTATTTATCATTCTCCGGTTTGGCCAGCTATTCCAGCTAAACTTCCTTCTGATATCCCAAAATTCGACGGAAAGTCTGGAGAAGACCCAAACAACCACGTGATGACTTTCCATTTGTGGTGTTCATCCAACTCCCTCATGGACGACTCTATACATTTGCGTATTTTCCAATGAACGCTTACGGGTTCCGCGACGAAATGGTATATTGAACTACCATGTGCATCTTTTCACGATTTCAACTCCCTCGCCATGTCCTTCCTCACACACTTCCAACTACCCATTTGATACGAGACGGGTACTGAACTATTGACCTCCCTTCGTCAGACAACCTCCGTACATATCTCCGACCATATTCATGAGTGGAGACGATGATGAAGGTTAATCAAAGTGGTCATTCCTGACCAATTGTTAGCGGAATGGTTCACTAAATCATTGTTACCCCAAATCGCTCGTGATGTTGCGATGGGTGGTGTAGTCACCGAGGAAGAAGCTATTGCCCGAGCTCAGTAGCTAGACTTAGTTTATTCACAGTCTGGTACTTTGTACAAGTTTATACCAAATGATACCCATGCCACTAATGATCCATCCAAACCACTGTCTGCCTCACACGCGGATGGAGTTATTGGCTCCGTCAAAACCCAATCTACTTCCCAGTCGACTGGAACAACTTAGCGGCCCGCTTCGATGGCTGCTCCCAGCCCGACTGCACCCCCTTCTACACCCTCTCAAACTTAGGTCTCTGAGGTGAATGTGGTCCAATCAACCCCTTCACAACAACTTAGGGACAAGAAGAAAGCGAGAAATAAACCAAAGAAAAACAATAACAACGAACAACCAAAAAATCAACCACAAACCCCTGCTACCGGAAAACAACCACAACGAAAACCAAAATTCCCGTGTCTCATTTGTGGTGATGATCACTACACCCGAGACTGTCCACATCGCGATGAAGTGGCCAAACTTTTTAAAGGAAATTCACAACCCGTTGTGCTTACTCAGCCTTTTCCACAGCAGCAATCTTTGGTTGCTCAAACCCCCACCACAGGGGGCAGTTCCAACCAATCCCATGATGAGGCCTTGACAAGTGCCCACATTTACATGTTTAACGGGGTTAATATGACCACTCTCTCTGCAACATATGACAAACCAGTTAAACATGATAAGCTGAAGACTACTAATGGTCCCGTACCAGACCCATTACCATCTTCCGTTAGTCCTCCATATGATAGCCCTCCATCCGGGCCACTTCAGATTGAGAAACCTTCGTTTGACTCCATCTTATGCCCTCCTAAGAGCACTATCTGGAAATCTACCTTCAACCCTAGTTCACGGGCTGCCCAAAACTAAAACATTGTAGAATATTTGGCCCAAGCACCGTGTGCTATGTCCGCCTTGGAAGTTCTACAACACTGTCCCGGCCAATGTAGAACGCTCTTAGCTGTTATCGGTGCTTTCAATCCTGATTCATTGAATAACCTCACGTTTAATCTGGATGATCATCAACCACGACTCTCCCACCAACTAGCTTTTCAAATCGATGTTGTTGTTCACAATCAACAAATCCACTGAACTATCCTGGATGAGGGAGCCTCTACTTGTGTCATGTCTTTAGCTTGTTGGAAAGGCTTAAAATCACCTGACCTTAACAAATCCCCTATGATGTTACATGCTTTTGATGGACGAGGTTTTCATCCTCACGGATTGTTACAATCCTTAGCCGTTCGGTTGGGCGAAAAAACTGTTACCGTTGATGTCGAGGTGGTCGATGCCCCCCTCGATTACAACCTACTACTTGGAAAAAGTTGGTTCTACACTATGACTGTCGTTGCCTCGTCGGTGTTTCGATGTGTACAATTCCCCCATCAAGGCAAAATTGTCACTGTCAATCAACTCGATTTATGTACACCCGACGCTCGCGTCCCTGTCACCAACAACATTCCTTTTTTGGGAGACCACCCAGTTACGTATGAAAGCGTTGGTGTTGGCTTGTTAAAAGATTCTATCCTTATGGGTACTTTCCCTACACCACTTCCACCTACCGCGCATCATATTGTCGCCGTCAATATGATCTCGACTATGCCTTACCAATCCTTGGAATCATCTGATCCTTGGATTGTACCTAGTCCTATGGAATTCGATGTGCTCGGTGACACTATGCCACTTAGTCCAGCTGAGGCTGCATACATAGCTATTCAATCTGCCTCTCCCTCTCCAAACAACCCACATTTATTTGCACCTGATGCCTACTCGATGCCCTCATGGTTGGATTCCCTATTGTCTGTCATCGATTACATTTCCCAAATTTTCCCTTCTGATGAATCTATTATGAAAATGCGTAGTCTTGACGATCTACCTTGGGATGATAACCATCATCGATCCTCTTTTCTTCCGCCTTTGGAAGAGATCCACCAAGACATACACTCTGTCTTCCCTCCCGACGTTACCGATGCTCCGCAATCTCCTATCCTCACACAAGATACTCTTTCTAAGGGGAATATGGGTAAAATCTCTACTACGATCATTATTTATATTTCGATCAAAGAAGGTGTCATGGAAAACATTAATCTTGGTGCTAATTGCACACCCGAAGAAGTGGTCTCTTACACCGCTTTGTTTAAAGAATTCTGCGATGTCTTCGCATGGAGCTACGAGGAGATGCCAGGGATGGACCCTTCAATCATCGTGCATGAAATCAAGACTTACCCTGACGCAAAACCTGTTCGACAAAATCTTCGCCCGGTTCATCCCAAGAAAATCGCAGCTATAAAGGCAGAAGTTGAGAAACTTCTAAAATCTGGCTTTATCTCTCCCGTCCCTTTGACAGAATGGGTCTCCAACCTTGTTCTGGTTGCCAAAAAACAAGGGACCATCCGTATTTGTGTTGACTATCGGGATCTCAACAAAGCTTGTCCCAAGGACAACTACCCTATGCCCTTCATCGACCAAATCATCGATAATTGCGCAGGGAGCGTAATCTTCTCCTTCATGGATGGCTTTTATGGGTATAACCAGATTGAAATCTTACCTGCTGATCAACATAAGACAACCTTTATCTGCCCATGGGGAACTTTCGCCTATCGAAAGCTACCTTTTGGCCTTAAAAATGATGGTGTTACATTCTAGCAGGCCATGTTGTACGCTTTCCACGATATCAAGCATATCGCAGAGCCTTACCTCGATGAATTACCCGCCCACGCATCCAATCGATCCGATCACATTGATCACTTACGGGCTATTTTTCTTCGATGTCGGTTCTACCGTATTCGCTTGAACCCACATAAGTGCATTTTTACTGTCAAATCCGGTTGACTCCTCGGTTTCATTGTCTCCAAAGAAGGGATTAGGGTGGATCCCTTAAAGATTAAGGCCATTCTATCCATACCCCCACCTACCAATTTAACCCAACTCCAAAGTTTGCAAGGAAAAGAAAACTTCCTTCATCATTTCATCTACAACTACGCCGAGATAACTAAAGGATTCATGCGGTTACTGCAAAAAAACACGCCTTTCATCTGGGATGACACTGCCCAATGGTCATTTGATGCTCTCAAGCACGCCTTGACCCATGCACCTTTGTTGCACCCTCTGGAGTATACAAAGGACTACATCCTTTACGTGGCCGCCTCCACTTCCACTATTGCAATGGTGTTAGTTCAGGAGGATCCCAACGGTGAAGAACATGTGATTTATTACCTGAGCAAGAGTCTATCTGGACCCGAACTCCGATATTCACATGTAGAGAAACTGGATCTAGCAGTTGTCATCATTGTCCAGAGATTCCGCCATTACATCTTCTTACGCACCACCATGGTGATCGCAGACTCCAACCCCATGTACCACGTCCTGACACGTCAAGTACTTGGGGGAAAATATTCTAAATGGATCGTCATCCTTCAGGAATTCGATCTTGAATTTATGAAGTCCAAAGCCAAAAAGTCCCTGGTGTTTGTAGAGCTTATCTGTGCTCTCCCTTGTGCCGATGAAGACATCGAACCTAGATATTCTCTCCCCGATGAATCTCTTTTCCTCATCAGCACCTCTGATCCTTGGTACGGAGACATCCTCCTTTACCTTCAAACCCAACGTTTTCAGCCTAACATTTCTCGCGAAGAGTGTCGACATATTCGCCACCATTCTCGTCGTTATCTTATCATCGGCGACACCTTGTATCGCCATGGAATTGACACTATCCTTCGACGATGTCTGGTTCACGAGGAGGTTGAACGCGTTTTGAACGATTGTCACCTTGGCGCTTGTGGCAATCACCTTTCTGGGATGGCCACAGCCCAAAAAATCCTACGTGCCGGCTACTTTTCGCCCTCGATTTTCAAAGATTATATCGAGGCAATCAAAAAAATCCCACCTTGCCAAGTCTTTAACAAGACAGCATGCACCCACCCTATTGCGCTGCACCCCATTATCGCCATCGTCCCCTTCGCCAAGTGGGGTATCGATTTCATGCAGTGTAAGCCTACCTCAGCTGGGGGGCACGGTTATATAATCGTCCTCGTCGACTACTTTACCAAATGGGCTGAGGCTATGCCTACCTTCCTGAATGATGGTCGTACCGAAACTCTGTTTCTTTTCAACCATATCATAACTCATTTCGGTGTACCACGTGCCATTGTCACTGATCATGGTGCACACTTCAAAAACCAGATGATGAGCGAACTGCATGTCAAATTGGGTTTTCGCCATGAAAACTCATTCCCTTACTACCCTCAGGCCAACGGACAAGTTGAGGCCATCAACAAAGTCCTGAAAACCATGATTCAACGCATGGTAGGGGAAAACAAGACATCGTGGCATCTACAACTTTTCTCCGCTCTCTGGGCTTATCGTACTACCGTGAAAACCGCAACTGGATTTACTCCTTTCCAGTTGGTGTATGGAATCGAAGTCGTTCTACCAATCGAGTGTGAGATTCCATCACTGAAAATTAAAGTAGAACTCCTACCCCATACTTCTACTGAAGAAGAACGTTTCTTGTACCTATCCAAGCTGGACAAAACATGTCGTGATTCTGCTCTCGCTAATGAGGCACATCAGAAATGAATTAAGAGTTAGTACGACAAATCCGTCCATCCTCAAACTTTTGCAGAAGGAGACTTAGTCCTCGTTTATGACCAAGCTCACGACAAATTGGGGACAGGTAAATTAGAACCTCTGTGGAACGGTCCTTACATCGTGAAGCGTGTTCTACACAGAGGAACCTACGTATTGGTAGATTATAATGGAAATTCCCTAAGAGAGCCCCGAAACGAGCTCTACCTTAAAAAGTACTATGCCTAGATCACCTAGCATCTATACTTTGTACATTATTGTATTTTAGTTTGGTGTGTCTATTTATTTCGCGTGCTCAAGTCTTTACCTTTGCCACTCATGACTGTGCTTGTGTTTTCATGCGTAGATGACATCTTCCTTTCCTATCTTTTTTGGGTTTACGGATGGCACTAGTCGACATACCCAGAACATTGCTTCAGCAGCATGGGTTATTTACCAATTTGACGAGGTGGTGAGTTCAGGAGGTATCTGCTTAGGACCAGCAACCAACAACATGGCAAAATATCGTGCTGTCATCGGACTGTTGACCCAAGCCTCCTCCCTAGGTATCTCTCGTATCATTGTTTACTTAGACTCCCAACTCGTGGTCTATCAACTCAACCGTATCTACACTATCTGTAGTCCTATCCTGCTACGTCTCCACCTACAAGTTTGCCATCTTGAACGAATGTTTGATTACATTTAATATAGACACATTCCAAGAGAACTCAATAGTGTTTCGGATTCGTTAGCTAATTACATCATGGATCGGTATCTCGCCCACATATAAGATTTAAGGAAAGAAAAATTGTACATCACATATAAATTAAAACACATCAAAGACATCATCATGTACAAATCATTTGACACTGTAAAAACTCGGAAATGTATATATATATATATATATATATATATATATATATATATATATATATATGGCGTGACTGAAATGTTTTGATTACATCAAAAAGTATGTAGAAGAGAAAAATGTTGGGTCTTTAAACCCCTACAACATCGTCTGACAAGGCATACAAAAATACGGATCACCAGAGAGACTCTAATCTCCCTGTGCTACATTGTGCTACGAGTAACACATCACTGCACACACTACGTGTCTCAGTAGAGAATTGACATTCTCTGGCACTCCCACAGTGTGCCTCTGCAGATGTAAAGGAACTTCTCCCCTCCGTAGAGGAGGAATTCCCATCGTGAGGCCTTGGAGGTTTCTTTAAACCTCCCAGAGACCTATCATGGGTACTCTCAGATCTTCTACAACCGGAGCACCCCCACAACGTCCTGGTATCGGTATATCGGTCGGGCGCACTGCTCCCTTGTCTACATGTTGAAAACAATACATCTTTTAAAAACTCTTCTATATACCCCAAAAAATACATATACATTAAAAAACTTAAAAAACAAAAACTAGACAAGGTATGGCTCAGTCTCTTACCTGACACATCCCAGTCTTCCCCCACGGGTAAAATCAAATCCATTCTCCCACAGAAATCTACCTCAGCATACGGGAAGTCTTCTATCCAGAGATACTACCATCTTAGCCAAGCAAAGAAATCGCCAGTGAAATGGAACTCTAACTCCGCTACTAGCCTCGAAAACAGATTAGTCCACCTCTCCATCCTTGGTTCGTCCACTGGTTGCACCGCCAGTTCTATCTGAGGCTGCATCTGGGGGATGCGCTCTAGGAAAAATGAGACCAGAAAAGAGCCGTAACCAAACTGTTTCTGTCCCATCCTGCACCGTGAAACATGTTCCTTCACATTTCGAAGGAACCCTACACTCCAGTTGAACAGTGTTGGTTCCAAAAACTATACACCATAAGCCACCTACGATCTTGATGCCAGATGTGCACTAGTACTGCCCATCACGCTCGTGATGGCAAACAAAATGGACCAGAGGGGTAGCTCTCGGATATCCTTGATAGGGATTCTACCCCCTACCAGTCTGGCTCCTGGAACGCAGTGACATGCCAGATACACGCCCACTTGTTCAGGTAGCGCCCTCTGCCTGAAAAAAGATATGGGAACCCCTCTTTTTGAGAGGCTAGTCAATAAATACACGTCTTCTAACTCGATGGTTAGAATATGTGTGCCGATCCAGAATCCTTTCTCCGCAACATCCCATAAGCCGATCATGTGCTCAAGCAACAAAATATCCTTCTTCATTTTTTGCAATTTGAATAATTTTAGTAAGCCACAAGATCGCAATGCAGCCCGTGTGCGAGGACTCCGCAAGGCATCCAAGTCATCAATTTCATGCTCTCGTTCTTTCCACTCGATCATGGTCGTCGAAATCACCTACAAAACAAAAAGAATAAAGAATTTCATTATTTCAACGTTTTGGCAATTTCAACAATTTTAAAAAACAATCTAAAAAACATGAAATCTAATGCCCACATTATTTAAAGAGACCATGCCCTCTTTTACAATCATCGCGCCCTCTCTTAGCCATTCAATGTCCATCACACAACAATAAAAACGTTTTAAAATGAAAACTATTACTCTATGGCTGTGTGGGCATATGTGAGAATTTTTCATGGGTTCTTTGACAAAAACGACCCATCCACTTAGATATTAAGGCGTTGGCATCATGGCTATCCCCTTCTAAAACGTTTTTGCAAAAATAATCCCCTTTTTCCATCATTTTTAAAAGAGGCCGATTTGATATTTTTGGGGCAACTTAGGGCTTTAGTTTTTGAATTAAATGCTGCTATGAAAATGAATATTAAACCATGTAATTGAAAGAAGGAGAGATGAAGATCTACCTGGTCCAAACGGTGAGAGAAACGGTCAACCGTAGCTCTGGTATCAAGCGAAACAAGATCCACCTTCAAAATGAGAATCTCCACTACTCCAAAATCCTTGCAAAATGAAATGGTAAATGGAATTTTCATTTTATTGCTATTTATAAATTTCCATTTTTTATAAGGTATAGTCATTTATGGGTTTCTCTAACAATACAATGGCTTCACTAAACCCCTGGTTTGTAATTTTGACATCGCAGGTTTCCTGGCAGTTCTGATGGGTTATTTACCTTGTCGCACGCATGAGCATAGTCTTGGTTCGTTCTCAAGCTCAAAAATATGAGAACACGTCGGGCATACTTTTATCTCTTTTTCGGACCCGCATGGACACACGAAAAAGGAACCCCCCTGGAGTTGTCTTTAAACCCTTTTCAGAATCTCTAAATATGAAAAGATTGTCGAGTGACCTTGCTTCCTTTCACACTCGTTAAAAGGTTTGAAATGGTGTCTTTCGAGCGATAGTTTATCTCTTTTTCGATCTCGTTAGACTACTGTACGAAAAAGGAACTGAGAGAGTTCTCTTTTAAGTGTTTTTCCAAACTCTATAATCCTAAAACACCTTCGAGTTTTCTGTCTTTGGACTCGCTAAAGCACACATCGACAGACCCATATGGGATCGAACCCTTACTTCTTCCAGTTCATTAAAAAAAGGAATATGAACTTACTGAAGGTGAGTTATACAGAGCATGTGTTATCCTCCTCGAGCTCATTAAATCAAAAAGAGGTACTCGTCTATCTGGATGGGGGAAAAATTGAAAGAAGTAAGCCAAGCAGTCTCTTGAGAACATTATCAAGCAGTTCTTAGAGTCGCCCTTGAACACGACACTTTGTCATATGCACGCATTATAACCCGCTGAACCTCTGCACTGAGCCAATACTTTGAGTTTCTTTCACTCCTTTGGGTCACCCGACGCAAGTCGCAACATCCACTGCATCATCAAGTTTTGGTCCATCTCATGTTTTTGCTATTGTGCCTCAGTGTTCAAGGGAAGTATCCGCCTCGAAAGTCAGCCATCCCAAATATCTTGCCTCAAAACCTGTGTCAGTCCATGTCCATTTGATCCACCAATTACATCTCTATATCCGTTTCATGTCGTTGATGGGGGATACATCAAGGCCCTCCTTCGACGAGCCTATTCATGTCGACCTCGACACATTATCTGGGAATTAGGCTTAGAAACCAGTTAGTACTTTGGGACATGCATGCCTCAATGGCAGGCCTCCTCACGTTCGACAGTAGGTTTACATCATTGACCTCTGATCGGATGATTCTATGGATGTTCGACTCCAGCTCATCCATTCACATTCGTTGGAATGTACTAGGGTACCTTGGGAATCATTGACATTAATGGTGATCTCCCTCGCACTTGTTAATGGTTCACACCATTGACCGGTAATCAAGTGGTTTCTTCCATGTTCGACATCAGGACATCTATTCACATGGTTAGGATTGTACCACATTGGGATCGGTAAGAAGACCCTGGGTTGAGTGATCACTTCGATATATTCTTTGCCCAGGCTGCGAAGGAGTTTCTCTTGGACAAATGATGCATACATTGTTACATAGATCCACTTTGTATTGGTCATGTCTATGTCTTGTCACCTCGTAGACCCACTGTGTATTCTTCATGGCTACGATCAGTCCAGGTCATCAGAGTATAGATCCAAATTGTATTCCTAGTGGCTATACCTTTTCATCAATACAATTATGCATCCGCAGTGTATTTTATGGCGGCCATATCTTGCAAGTCTTGATCACCCAAGCATAGGTATGCCTGCCTTGGGTTTTGAAATATGTCATGATATTTGTTGGATGTTTGTGTGTAGCTTCCGTCAGGTTCTCCGAGTCTATACCCTTTCTTGAACGTCTACAAAGCATTTCAGTTATCAGTTCGCATATTCTAACTTCATACTTTGGGGGGCAATCTGTTACACCTCAATATTGCTCACTTCGATAAGTGTCATAAGTGTCACATGTTCCTCTCAACTGTCGTAAGTGTCGCATGTCATTCACAAGTGTCGCAAACATCAAACAAAGCATACTTCCATGATGACGACACCAAAGAGACATCTAGAATAACTCAGACACTTGATTTGGAGGAGGGAGAATGATTAAATGAAGAAAAGGAACTCTTACCACCTGAAAGGAGCTCTTAAAAAAGGGTTTTGAAGGTGAGCACTCCTCTGCATCAGCATTAGGAGCGCTGGCGCTCCCCTATAAGGTCTTAGGGAGCGTTATAATGACAAACTACCCCTCTAAAGGAGCGCTATCCATCCTTGGAGCGCTGGCGCTCCCCTTGAGCCTCTCAGGGAGCGTTATAGCGCCCCGATGCCCCTTTTGAGGGAGCATTGTCTAATCTGGGCAGTGGTTGGCCCGTTAAGGAGAATAAGGGAAGGATATTTCAAGTTTGGAAGGCAGTTGCATTCTAATTCTTGGTTCAATCAGAAAATCCTTGATCTAAGGAGGGAATTCCTCAATCTACCCTAAAGATACCTCAAGAGGTTACGCCTCTCTTAACCTATATAAGCAGGCTCCATGATGGTGAGAAGAAAAAAGAATTGCTAGCATGAAACCTATGATCTCATAGGAAACACACAGTCAACTAAAGGAGAGTGATCAGTGAAGCCGCTATCATCCAGGTCGTGGAGCTTTCGAGCAAGGGTTAGACAAAGGGGACTTGACAAAGCTGTCGCATTCGCATCTATGATTGTAAGTACTGTTGTCGTTATTCTCATTAATATGAAACGCTTGGCCTGTTTCTTTCTAGTTTGTGTCTGATCTTACATGAACTTATCATTGATAGATAGATCTATTTTCAAGCTAATATCAATAGAGTAGGAAGTGGTCGTACTTTGTTTGTCTACAGGGCTCAGTGAGGAGCGAAAGATTGGAGCTCAACTCGGAGCGTGCAGGGACAAACGTCGATAAAGAGGTACTTCTATTCTCCTTCCTTCTCATGCATTAGTTTGTATAGATTTGAAAGGAAGTCAGTGTCCACGTTAAGCACTTTCTGTCTTAGATTTTAGGGTCTATCTCTTTGAGGCAATCTA
>ML782255.1:863366-885077 GCA_009831015.1 Picea engelmannii
GTAGGAAATAACATGGATGTTATCAAGGAGGTGAAATCACAGCTATCCTCCAAATTTGACATGAAGGATCTCGGTGCTGCTAACTTCATTCTAGGAATGGAGATTAAAAGAGATCGTGCAAATAGGAAACTCTGGTTGAATCAGAGAAAATATGTTGAGACGATATTGCAGAGGTTTAATATGGATGGAAGTAAACTGGTCAAGGTTCCTATTCCTATAAGTGTAAAGTTATCTGCAGATCAGTGTCCCAAGACACAGGAAGAAGAAGAGGATATGTCCCATGTTTCGTATGCCAGTGCAGTTGGCAGTTTGATGTATGCAATGGTCTGTACTAGACCGTACATTACACATGTAGTGGGAGTTTTGAGCAAGTATATGTCAAAACCAGGGAAGGAGAATTGGACAACAGTAAAGAGGTTCTTCAGGTATTTTCATGGCACTACCAGTTATGGATTGTGCTAACAAGGAAGACCAAGATTGGACAAAGTGTTGGACATACATGGCTTTGTTGATGCAGACTGGGATGGAGATATGGATCGCAAAAGATCTACAAGTGGGTATGTGTTTAACCTATTTGGAGGAGCAATCAATTGGATGAGAAAAAGACAGACTGTAGTGGCACTCTCAACTACAGAAGATGAATACATGGCAGCCACTCATGCAAGCAAGGAAGCAGTATGGTTACAAAGATTGTGTTCAGGTATTGGGTTGGTACAACAAGTAGTGAGATTATATTGTGACAGTCAGAGTGCATCTTCCTGGCAAAGAACCCAGCTTATCATTCAAAGACAAAGTATATTGATGTTCAGTATCACTTTTTGAGAGACATGGTTGAGGAAAAGAAGGTGTTGCTGGAAAAGGTTGACACTTTAAAGAATGTTGTAGATTCATTGACAAAGTCTGTGAGCATAGAAAAGTTCTCCTAGTGTAGAGTAACAATGGGCATTGTTGCCCTAGATTGTTGACTATATAATCCCCTGGACCCCTGGATGCAAAGAAAACAACAAGTGGGAGAATGTTGGGTATGTGTTATATTCTTTTCATGTGTGTGTGTGGGCACGTCAAATATGACAACTGCGTCTGACAACTACGGATTTTGCTATTTTTAGCGGTTTTGTAAATTAATTCTGTATTAAGGGATTAGGGTTTTGGTATCTACGGAATACCTAAAAACATTGTATATATATTGTATAGTGAATGGTGAAATTCAATATAATGAATATAAGAAAGGTTTTCTCGGTTGAGGGTTTCTGGTATAAATCTATGTGTACTATGTGAATGAGCGATTGATTAATTTATGTTTTCTTAAGAATCTATATGCATTGCTTTACTTCACAAGTTTAAAACTTACACTGCAACCCCCTATTGCTACTTTGGGTGAGACTGCATCTACTTCACACATGTTGTCGAAAGGGCCAATAGTTACGGCTTGTTGGTGCACTGTAAGAGTTGAACTCTGGGTCTGCCCCTGTGCCAAAAAATGGTTATGTTGTCGGGACCGGGATATTTTTGAGGGAATGTCAAGGTGGTTTCCATCGAAGACATAAATTCAAAAGTGGATAGAAGAACAAGAAAAGGACTTCGTTGAAGCCCAGAACAAGAATCCTAGCATTAGTACAGAAGACTGGTTGGGAAGGTACATCTTCACCGACATACACGAGATTTTCTTTGGAGGAATTCATAAAGAGCTATATGAGTGGTTAGCCAGACTAGCAGATACCCAGTTTGAGATCAGATCTAGACCATCTGTGGTTTGGACGTCAGCGCTAATCAAGAAATTCAAGACAGTTGATAACATCATGTCAAGAGCAGTAGATCATTGGTTTGATATCACTATTGGAGGGTACATTACTGATTTTTCCATTGACAGAGTCGAATCATATAGTCAAGCGGAGAGTTATTTATTTAAGGGACCTAGAGGAAAGTTCCTAGACTTTTTAAAGTTGAGGATTAAGATGTTATTGCATGAGAAGAACATCTTGAAGATATAGTGAAGCTAATGTTAAATAATTCAGATAGTGACAGTGACATAGAAGCTGGACACATGTGCAGTGGGAGGCCATTCAAAGAGGTTCCTCTTGCGAACCTATTTAAGAAAAAATACGGATACGAGGGATTCTACAGTGGAGAAGAAGCATATCTAACAAACGAAGAGTATTCAAAGTCTGCAAGAACAGAGGAAGTACATACTGAAGAACTTCATCGAGGAGATCCAGAAACTCCAGGAATTGCGCCTACTGTCGAAGTAAGTAATATCACTCCTTCTATTGTTTTAGAAGCATTAAGTAACCAGAGTAATTAGAGTAGTCAGAGAAATCAGAGTATTGTTACAAGAAGTTTAGTACATACTCAGTCAAGAAACCAAGGAATATATATGGCAGAAGAAATGAGGTTACCTATCTTTAGAGGAGATGGATCTGAAGATCCTGACCAACACTTGTTCTTATGCGAAGCTGTATGGAGCATCAAGCAAGTCACTGACGAAGTTTTTAAGAGAACTCAATTTAGTACTACCTTGAGGGATCGTGCTCTGAAGCGGTATATGAAGTTTGTTTCAAGACCTGGATAGCCCAAACCGCTAAATGCTATCAAGACTGTATTGAGTGAAGATTCAAGAAACCTAAGTTGAATTCACAGTGCATTACAAAGATGAAAGAAATCAAGCAGAAGGTAATTGAACCTGTTTGGGAGTTTGATCAGAGGTTTAAGACTCTGACAGGTCGTTTGAGTTTTTAGATTCCAGATGAACAAGATAAATAATGGTTTATCGTTGCTCTCTTGTCACACATCATATTTCCCCTGATGCAACAGAAAGTTGCTCCACAGGCTGAAGCTCTAGAGATTTCCATGAAACTAGAAGCATCCTCTGTAGGAGAATCCAACCCAGGTATGAGTCAAATTTTGAATCAGCTAACTAGTTTATCCTTACAGGTCGAGGATATGAAGAAAGACAAAGGAAAAGAGAAAAGAGAATATATCTAGTGTATCAAATGTAAATCAGAGGTCCGTGACAAGGAGCATTGTCCCCTATTCCACGAATACTTAGCATCTGGAGCACCTAGTCCTTTGAAGCATGCTACTGTACCTTGGTGAGAGGTATGTAGAACTAGACTTCACCCTGGTAAATGTTATTATATGCAAAAATATGTCCAAACACCTACCAATATTTACTGCACATTCTGTAAGTCTGTGGGACATGATGAGAAGGATTGTAGGGCTTATGATCTCTTGCATGAAAGATCAAGGGATGCATATAGAACTCAAGGAGAGACACAACAAGAAGGAAATAATGTGTAGTTCAACTCCCCAGGAAGATTAAACTTCAATCCTCATGGTGGATTCAGAGGAAGAGGACGAGGTGGAGGTATGGGTTGAGGTAGAGGTCATATTATATGTTATAACTATGCACAGCCAGGAGATTTGGAAAGGGATTGTCAGAACCCTTGTACCACTTGCAACAACTATAATTCGTTCGACCATGTCATTGAATACTGTCCAGTATTGTTGGCCAATCTCCAGAAGAGACGAGGAGGAAACCAGGAAGTACAATTAATATTAGCAAAACCTCACATTGAGGACCCTAGATTCATTCTTATTACTAGAGGAGGCACTGTTATAGGAGAATATAGAGTGACTTCGGGAAAAACCGCAGAAGGATCAAGAATCAGAAGAGGTGTAGAGAAGACATAGTTTTTTGATCCAAGGAGGGAGAGGCATACTTTTGAGGAATCAAGGAAATAATTTGTAGGAGAACAAGCCTCTTCATCTAAGGTACAACCAGAAGTAAAGGAATTTGAAATGCCACTAGCATTTGATCAGTATTCCCTAGCTAGACAAGGAAAAGAGGTAAGAAAGGTCATGGACTTTTTATATACATGTATCAATTTAATTAAAGATGAAAAGGATATACAAGAATTACAGCACCTAGTAAGACAATATGAAAGTGGGAAAATAGACCCTATGTTGAGTAGAGTTGTGAACCAAGTATCAAGGAAAAGAAGAACAAACAAGGAATTACACCTTAGTGCTCAGATTCGAGAATATGATGTGGACTATGTGGTCCTCAACTTAGGATCAGAAGTCAATGTTATGAAGAAGTAGACTTGGGCACTGATGGGAAAACCTAGACTCATTTACACTCCTATCAGGCTTAGGATGGCTAATCAACAGATGGTGAGCCCTTTTGGAAGACTAGAGAATGTCCCTGTAGACATCGATGGGATAAGGACATTTGTAGACTTCGAAGTGATTGAAATTGTTGACGATAGTTGTTCGTATCTTGCGCTGTTAGGAATTGATTGGGCTTTCAACAATTCAACTATTGTTGACCTAAAGAAGAGAAGAATGACATTTGAGGGTAATTTCCTTAAAGTCATTGCACCTTTGGACCCAAACGAAGGTCGTAGATACACAGAACCTAGACCATGCATATGAGCTAGAGAACATTTACAAACTGACAGCAAGACAACATGACTACATTAATCCTACAGCAAATAGAAATCTTAGTTGGCGAAGTGAAAGTGCATGTTCATCAGACTCAGAGGAATCCTTTGAAAATTGGCAGAAAAGAATGTATGAAGTCTCCACATGACTATGTGCCAGAATGACCGGAGCAGTTCGCTGGATTCGCACAGAAGTAAGTAATATTCCAACGTTTGATGGTTTAAATCACTTAGAGACATTTCTAGCTGAATTTGAGAAAATTGTACTAGTACAACAGAGGATGTTGGCATTGGATGAAGCCTTGAAAGCCACACCAGCTAGATTGTGGGGAGCACATAAGAGGAACATCGCAGAGTGGACACAGTGTCACACATTATTGACAGTGTGCTTTTCAAACTAGGAAGAAGGATGTGAAGTTCGGTATATAGGTCAGAGTTGTCCTAAGGACCACATGCAAAGTTGTGAGGAGGGCTGGGGAAACACTCCTAAAGAACAGTGGGTACATAAGTTCCTTAACACCTTGGATACCACACCTATCAACTGGTATCTTCAAGTAGAACTGCGCCTCATTACTACAGACTAGTATGGAATGAATCAGAACTTTATAGCTACATTTTTGTTTCAAATTCAGTACCCTACAGTAGATTAGGCTTTACAAATGGTAAGACAAAAGGTCTTTGAAGAGGCACCTAACCTCCCTTTGTCCCTAGAAGGAGATGAATGGACTATGCCTCTTCAGCAATTACAAGATTGCTACAATGTTAATGTTGATGAGGATGATGACCCTAGAGATGTAAACATTGCAGAAGCTAAAGGTCACAAAGACATAGAAGGGCCATGGATTGAATTAGCTTTTATTGGAAAGGCCATTAAAATTAATAAAGTATTGGAACAGAGAAAACACCTAAATTAGAAAATGTTGGAGACTATTGGGATGATTCTACTATTAGCAAGATCACAGAGCTATTGCACGAATATCAAGATTTGTTTCCAACCAAGTTCATAGACATGAAGGGAATTAAAGGTCCCATGGGAGAAATGAAGATCCCCTTAAGACCAGATGCAAGACCTTTCAAGCAGAGACCTTACAGACTAAATCCTAAATATAAGCAGAAAGTTAGGATTGAATTGGATAGAATTTTTGAAGCAGGAATCATAGAACATGTTGAAGAATCTGAATGGATTAGACCTATGGTTGTCCAAGATAAGAAGAAAGTAAAATTCAGAATTTGTGTAGATCTAAGAAATTTGAACGATCCATGTCTACATGATCCATTCCCTACACCCTTTACTCATGAAGTTCTAGATAATGTAGGAGGACATGAGGTCTACTCATTCACAGATGGATTTTCAGGGTATCACCAAATGAGAATTGCTAAGGAAGATTGACATAAGACCACATTTGCAACAGAATGGGGTTCTTTTCAATACACAGTGATTACCTTTGGCTTGAAAAATTCACCAACCATCTTTTCCAGGGTGGTGGTCGAATCATTTAAGGACTTCTTACAAAATTCCTTGGAAGCTTATTTCGATGATTGGATTGTCTTTAGCCTACTAAAAGACCATATTGAATGTTTTAGATTGATGTTATATAAGTGCAGGAAATGTCAGATTTCCCTGAATCTAAAAAAGTGTATTTTATTTTCACCCTTTGGAGTGATGCTAGGGAATATTGTGTGTAAGTAGGGATTGATGGTGGATCCCTCCAAGATTGACATCATTGTTGATATTCCTCCTCCCACTTCAGTTAGACATTTGTGCACTGCATTGGGGAACACAGGATACTATAGGAAGTTTATTAAGGGGTATGCATAGATAACAACACCCAAGGAGTAGCTATTAAAGAAAGATAGCAAGTTCCAATGAGAAGAATGCCAGCAGAGCTTCAACACACTTAAACAAAAAATGGTCACTGCGCCCATCTTGGTTTTTCCAGATTGGTGTAAGGAGTTCAATGTTCATTTCGATGCTTCGTCCATTGAATTATGATCAGTTTTAGCACAGCCATGTGCAGGAGACATTGACCACCCTATAGCCTTTTCAAGAATGAATCTTTCTACAGCTGAAAGGAAC
The DNA here is from genome assembly GCA_009831015.1 of Picea engelmannii. NCBI lineage: Eukaryota > Viridiplantae > Streptophyta > Pinopsida > Pinales > Pinaceae > Picea > Picea engelmannii. The sequence continues at coordinate 869,886 of ML782255.1, forward strand.
TATACTACGACTGAAAGAGAAGGCTTGGCTATGGTATATGCGCTGCAGAAATTTAGAAACTATTTGCTAGAAGGACATTTTAATATGTTCACTAACCATTATGCATTAAAGTACTTAGTCAACAAGCTAGTGTTGGGGGAATAATATGAAGATGGCTACTACTATTACGGGAGTATGATTTTGAAATTGTGGTTAAGCCAGGAAGAATGAATAAAGGACCTGATCACTTATCCAAGTTGGAACATGGGGAGGAACCTACTAGTCTGGAGGATACACTACCAGATGCACAGTTGTTGGCCATCAGAAAATTAGATGATCACTTCTCCGATATAGTTCAGTTCTTGTCCACGGGAATGGCACCTCACGAGTACACAGTCATTCAGAAGAAATAGTTAGTATTTCGTGCATCCGAATTTCAACTTAGAGTTGGATAGTTGTATAAGATGGGACCTGATGAGATCTTAAGGAGATGTGGTATGGAGGCAAAAAGACCACTGATTTTTGCAGAAGCACATGAAAGCATCACAGGAGGACATTATGCAAGGAAAGCAACATCGCAGAAGATTCTCAGAGCAGGCCTCTGGTGGCCTACTTTACAAAAGGATGCTAAGGAATACTACAGAGCCTGCGATGTATGTCAGAGTAGGAAATCCATCTAGAAGGGATAAGATGCCTTTGGAACCACAATTAACATCACAAATATTCAAGAAATGGGCCATTGAATTTGTGGGACCTATTAACCCACCATGAAGGCACACAAGAGCTAGATAAATTATCACTGCGACAGAATATTTGACCAAATGGGCAGAAGCAAGAGCAATTAAGGATTGTAGTGCAGCCATAGATGCGCAGGTCATCTTTGAGGATATTATCACCAGATTTGGATGCCCAAAGATCCTAATGAGTGACCAAGGCACACACTTCATCAAAAAAACTATTGAAGCCTTGACTCGGGAATTTGAGGTTCACCATCAGAAGAGAACTCCATACCACCCATGGGAGAATGGTATAGTTGAAGCCTTCAATAATATCTTGGAGACAACACTAACCATTATTTGTAGTGTCAACAGAGATGATTGGGATTTAAGAATTCCAGCAGTATTGTGGGCTTATAGAACTACTTGCAAGAAGCTGATAACACAGACTCCATTTAAGTTGGTATATGGATTGGAGGCAGTGGTACCTATGGAATACTTGGTTCCTAGTTTAAGAATTGCAACATTTATAGGTACGGATGACACAGGCGTTGTTCAAGATAGTCTTGCATAGTTACTGGAACTAGAGGAAGATAGGTTCGTTGCAGTATTTCATCAACAGGTACAGAAAGAAAGGGAGAAGGCTTATCATGATAGACATATCAAGAGGAAGGCATTCAAGCAAGGATATTTGGTATTGTTATATGACAGTAAGTTCATGAAGCATCCAGAGAAGTTCAGGACACATTGTCTAGGGCCATTTGAGGTTGTCTATGTTACATAAGGAGGAGCTGCATAGTTGAATACCCTTAATGGAGAATGGAAAGAAGGTTTGGTAAATGGGATCTGGTTGAAATTGTATTATGACAACTAGCTGCCTTGCAGCTCTCAGTAAAAGAAAAGGAAGAGGGATCTAGGTACTAGGTGCAGTTGAAACTGGGTACCAGACACAGAAAAGACAGTTTGCACACAATAGGGAGGGATAGAGAAGAAATCACAAGCTGCTCCGCGCAGTCTGCAGTTGAAGTGAAACAGAAGGTTCAATCTTGCAGTGACTCGAGAAGAGTCACATGTGAGTGTTGGGGGGCTATTGGCCCTTGGTTAGGGAAGGAAGTAAATATTAAGGAAGAAAAGTGGAGTATGGACTGCGCAGAAGACACATAAATCGAGGAGGGGTATAAATGGTTAAATAAGTAGAAAAGAAGGAGAGAAGTAAAGGAAAAGCTATATGTTGGAAGAGAAGATCGAGAAATACAAAGCAGCAAAGAAGAGGGATCGTGTACAACTCAGCAAGCGGGAAAATAAATCAATGATTTCTTTGGAGCACCTCACGGAAAAGAAGGAAAGATAGGTTGGCGAAGCCCGGAAAGCATGAGACAAGTGGACCTAGGGTTTTGGCACCTAGGGTTTTGGATCTAGGGTTTTGACACCTAGACTTTTTATATGTAATGTATAAGCAAAGGTCTAGAAGACCTTGGAGGGTTTGTTCTAAGTTGGTTTGTTGGTACTATGATTATTGTTATTCATTGTTGATCACTGTTGTTGAGAGAAATATCGAGTCGGTATTGTAAGATCTTCAACTGGGTGTGAAGATCAACCGTGCAGTTGGGTGCGTAGGGAGGGAAGAGAGAAAGAGAGAGAAATATGCAAGCTAAGTGCAAAGATAGAACTGTATGTGTCCATTTAATATATCAAGAAACACAATTATGTGGACGTAGCCCTAGGGAGAGGGTGAAACACGTATATCTTGTTGCTCTTTGTGATTGATGTTGTGTTATTTGCCATCTATTATCCTGTTATTTCATTGTTGTGTTAGATCTTGTGAAGTAAGCTTAAGAGTGATAAATAATATCTAGATTGTTGTGTGTCGTTGCCCTAGATCCACTTTGCATTTCCTCTGGTTGTAGACACTTGTGTCCTGCAGCCCCCTATTGCTAATTCGGGTGAGACTACATATAATTCATAGGTGTTTCCGAAAGGGCCAGTAGTTAGGGCTTGTTGGTTTGTTGTAAGAGTTGAACCCTGGGTTTTCCCCTGTGCCAACATGAACAAAGAAAAAAAATATGGTCTTTTGTTTCCTCATTGTTTTTGCACAAAATGCATCTTGGAAGGACAATTTCTCTTTTTCCCGTTATCCCAAGTTAGAATTTTATTTGATAGGTCCAACCACAGGAAAGTTCTAGTTTTTAGAGGAAAATTTAGTTTCCAATTATTTTTCCATCGCCATTTCTTCTCCCCTTCGTCATTTTCCTCCATCTTAGTTGCATACCCAAGTTTTTTTGTGTATACCCTTGATCCCTTATTCTTTGACCATTTAAACTTATCTTCTTGATCATTGAGTGTTATGGAATTATGTTTCAATTTTATAATGTGTTAATTCCATTCCTCAACTAGTTCACCTTGCAAATTTAAGTAAGTAGATTTTTTACATTCTTGTCCCTACAATGAACATATTTGGATCTTTAGCATATGCTATACTTAAAATACCATGACTATGTAAAACACTAATTAATGGAGCTGAGAGAGTTTGTATTTCCTAGAGAAACCAACCTAGGGATCCTTTCCAATCCTCACCTTATTTCCTTTGCCTAATTTCTAGGTTAGCCATTTTCCAACTAGATGGATGTCTTCATCAATGCTTTTGATATTATTGTAGTTTCCTTATAAGTTTTCCTTCATTCATTATCCAATTCTCTATTGATGGATCTACTTTATATTTTTCCTTCATCACTTTGCCTCATAGGCTCCCATTATGAATCATCCTCGAAATGCTCTTTGTTGCCGGTGCTTGCAAAAATAGATGAATATTTTTAAGGCCCCATCCACCTGCCTCTTTTTGTTTTTCTAATTTGCTCCATTCACCAGTGGAACACCTTCCTTATCTTGCTTTCTTTTCCACAAAAAACTAAATCAATTCCTTCTGATTTTATCCAACATCCCTTTTGGGATATGTGTTAGGGACATATAGTATATGAAATTCATTTTAAGACCAATTTAACCAGGTTCAACCTACCACCTTGGGAAATCCACCTAAAACACTTGTTTGTCAATCTATCCTCTATTTTCTTTTACAACCACATCCAATCAGAGAACTTTTAGTCATTAGGATTTAAATGGAAGCCAAGATATTTGATTCCTTTCTCTAAGGGAGTTGGAGTATAAGAGAGGACTCAAGCTATCTGTCTTTCCATATTCTCTTCTAGCCCATTTAAAAGAGTAGAGGACTTGTGAATGTTTACTTCCATCATAGTAAAGTTCCATTATATTTTTTCACCTATTGAAGAGTGTATGCATCATGCTCTATACGTGCAACTGTACACATGGACAAATGGACACGTTTCCGACAAAATATTTGGTAGTTGCCTATACACCCATATTTGTTTCCACTATGATAGGAAAGGTGCTAGTTATGATTTTTTCATCGGTACCTCAACTTGCAACATTAAGCATGAGCATTCCAGGAAGGTTAATTAGTCTTTCCTTGAGTTCACAAACCCTATTGTTTCATATTACATGTAGGAAAGGATCCTAAAATCACAAAGGATAGTCATCATGTGCGTATGGCTATATGATGGGGTGTGGAGTCACATGAGAATCACCAATCTATCATTTTCCTATATTGGTAGATTATTGCATGGGTTTAGCATTTATTATAGTTGTAGTCTATGAAATTATGGAATAACTTTAGAGGAGGGTCTCCATTTAGCTGATTTACAAATCAACGTTATAGCTTTCCCTAATTGTGCAGGACTGTCCACTATGATAATACACTTAGAGATTGAATAGGCGTGCATAAAATATTGATCACTACAACCAAATTGTCTCTTTTATGTTGTGATTCGGGTAAGAACACCAACACATATTCACACATCTCTTTCCAACTAACCACCATAATCATGACTAAAATTCCCTCTTCAAACCATCTAAAACTAGTATTAAATCTTAGCACATAACATAATTAGCTTAGCCATATAACCATACTCATCAAAACCATTGAACCATTCCAATCACCCATGTTCTCAACCTATAGAAAACTAGGAATGGGAGTGGCAGAATAGAGAATAGGAAGATGTAACATTTGTAAAAAATAGAGATTTCAATAGATCTACTTCTAAACGTTTGAAATCTCAAGCCCCATTATGAGATCCAAACTAACATTAGGCCAAACAAAACTCTAATATCAAGTCACCATGCATGGATCTTAACATTTCAGAAATACTAGAAGTCCCCTATGAAAGTCGATCCCAATAGTGATATCTTCCAAAATCATATGACGAAACATTATTTCCTTCACTACATCCATACATGGCATCTACAACTCAAGTCTTAAAAAAATTAAGATGGCATTAAGCAAATTCAATATAGTTGTCCATTGTAACTAAAAGTAAAATCATTTACTCTATCCAATATGCAAGAAACCAAGAGACCTCTCAACTTCCAAACAAAATGCAATGTCTATAAAAAAAATTCCAAGATTCATCCAAGTATACACAATTGTTAGTTTAAACCATTCCAAAGCACTATTTTGGGTGATATTCACTTGGACAAAATTTCTATCGAGCCAATTGCAAGAGTAAACTGGAATACATAAAAAATTTAAAGGTAGCAAAAGATTTGATTCTTTCATTTATATCTTATATGCTTCTACTTTTGCTTCACTCCTATTAAACAACAAGAAATTTTAAATAAAGAAAATCACAATTATCAAGAATCTTCTTCATATTTAAAACGTAAGAATTGACAAAAAGTTGACCTGATTGGAAGGTAAGTAAATTGAGGAACTGAAGCATGCATCTTTAGAGTATTTGTATAGGTGTTTGTGGGCAGTTTTTTTACGATATCAATGTACATGTGGTTGAGTTGTACCAAGAATCCAAAAATAACAACACTATGTTAATAAGCTTGTCTTTCATTTGTAGAAATTTCGATACAAATTAATGTATTCCTGTGATTCTCCTGATCTAACAATTTCCGCCACTTGTTAAATACAGAATCACTTCTACTATTATTATTGCGGAAGCAATTAAACCACGATCACAACCACAATGCACAAAGTGAAATATCAATAACACACAACACAGAAGTTTTACCGGGAAAGCATAAAGCTAAAAACCCCACTATCATATATTATGTATATCATGAATCATGAAACAATCTCATACAAAACTCTAATCCAAGAGCTCTCAATACAATACAATCGTCTCACACTGTCATACACAAATTATCAAATACATGTGCCAATTTCCATGTCCAGACAGCCTACCTCCTCTGCACAATCTCTGCAATCCAAATTCTCACAATGAATCGAATGAATTATGAATTGCCTTGTTTGCACATGCTCATAAGCATATCCACTGCATGTGTGAACAAATCACAACTGATAGCCAATTGTCCCTTTCACCCGTTATCTCAACTGGATCTCCAATGGATTTGCATGCATGTAGTTAACCGTGATGCATCTTCAGTTGCATGTGAGTTAACTGATTAACTAAACTCTCACTAGTGCAACTGAGCTTAACTCACTTAACTACACTTATAATTCTGTTACAATTCCAAATCACTCAGTTATGAATGAGATAGTAGATTAATATTTATTGTCTAATTTAATTAAGGGAAAAATAAATTAGACATGTGTTTCTTGTTGAATTTTCAACACTCCCTCTCAATAAGAAAGGGATTATCCTTCACCCCAATCCTGTCTCTATGATATTCGAATTTTCTCTTGGTGAGCACCTTCGTCAGAATGTCTGCATCCTGATCTTCCATAGGAATGTATTGAAGCAACATGATCTTTCGCTACACACAATCTTTGAGATGATGATACCGGATATCTATATGCTTAGATCTATCATGAAACACAGGATTAATCGAGAGTTTAATGCAACTCTGATTATCACAATAAATCACTGTCGAATCTAAATGAGAACCAAACAAACCAACCAAGATATTTCTCATCTAGATAGCCTCACATGCAGCTTGGCTTGTTTCCATGTATTCCGCTTCTGCTGAACTAAGTGCCACAGATCTCTGTTTCCTGTTGTACCAAGAAACAGCTGTAGATCTGATACTAAAGATCCCTCCTGATGTGCTCTTTCTGTCTGTTGGGATGCCTGCCCAATCTGCATCCATGAAGCCATGCAACTTCACCTCATCCGTCTGTCTGTACCATAATCCATACTCAGATGTGCCCTCCAGATATCTCAGGACATGCTTACCCGCCTTCCAAAAGAGTTTGGTAGGCTTAACCATCGCTTGACTTAGTTGGTTAACTGCATAGAAAATGTCTGGTCTCATATTCACTAAATACATTAGCGAACCCACTAACTGTCGATAGACAGTAGCATCCACTACCTCTCCAGAAGTAGCATCCTCTTTCCTCCAGTTTCCTGGAAGAGGAGTATCCATGGGTTTGCAGCCCTCCATGTGAAACTTACTCAGTATCTCTCTTGCATACTTTCCTTGAGACACAAAAATTTTACCATCTCGCTGCCATATTTCTAATCCAAGGAAATAATGAAGAAGGCCCAAATCCTTCATCTTAAACTCCTTTGCAAGGTCCTCCTTGCATGATTGTATCAGCTACTCATCACCAGTCAATATTAAATCATCAACATAAATCACAATGATTAAAAGCTTACCCTCCACCACAATTTGGTATAGGTTTGCATCCGCTTCACTTTTGGTGAAGCCCAATCCAGTGAAATAGTTGTCTATCTGAGTGTACCAAGCACGGGATGCTTGCTTCAGCCCATACAATGCTCTCTTGAGTCTGCACACATGTGACTCTCTGTCAAAGGTCTCAAAACCTTCTGGTTGTTCAATGTACACTTCTTCCTCAATGATCCCGTTGAGGAACGCAATTTTTACATCCATCTAATGAATGCACCAGCCCATCTGCGCTGAGAGTGCAAGGATGGATCTTATGGAAGAGTACCTTGCGACAGGTGCAAAGGTCTCACCATAATCTATCCCCTCGATCTGTGAGAAGCCCTAGACCACAAAATTAGCCTTGTATTTCTCCACACTCCCATCAGCAGCTTGCTTTACGTTGTAGATCCATCTTGAACCTACCATTGCTTTATCAATCGATCTTGGGACAATTTCCCATACACTATTTTTTACAATGGAGTCATACTCCTCTACCATAGCATCAACCCAAGTGGGGTCCTGCACTTCTTCCTGAAAGGAAGATGGTTCAGTCAAAATAAATTTGCTCATGAGAGCCATGTATCCAGCAAATCGATCAAGAGACTGTCTCTGGCTGCACTGTGAAATAGGGGCTCCTATATTCTGTGCAGCATCTAGTCTCAATCTATCAGCTTTCATGGTGCGCTTTCTGCCATTTCTAATGGATGGCTCTGCTTGAATGGTTTCCTCTACTCCATGAACCTCCTCATGTGGCTGATCCACATCTTGAGACTCATCCTTGGGAACCAACAGTTCCTCTTCTGCATGCAAGTATAGCTCCCTCTCAAGCGACAACCGCATGGCTTTCCCCTCATCAAATTTTATATCCTGTCGCATAACATTCATCTTACTGTTCAGAAAATACACACGATAATTATGGGGTGTTTCTGTGTACCCCAAAAATATCCCAACTTCAGCAGTCATTTCCAGCTTCTTCCTGGCATCCTTGTTCACATGCACAAAAAAAAATGAGCCAAAAAAATTTAAATGCGAAACATCAGGTTTCTTACCAGTAAAATCTTCTTCAGGTGTACTCATGCCAAGTACTCTATGAGGACAACGGTTCTGCACATAAACCACAGTATTACATGCTTCTTCCCACAAATGCAATGGTAGGCCCTGATCATGCAACATTGCTCGTGCTGCACCCACGATCGTTTTGTTCTTTCTCTCCGCAACCCCATTTTGTTGTGGGTTATTAGGCTCTATGAGTTCTCTTCGAATTCCTTCTCTGCTGCAGAAGTATTTTAATTTGTTAGAGATTTATTCTCCACCATTATCGCTCCTTAGAGCCTTCACTTGCTTCCTCGACTCTTTCTCCACCAATGCTTTAAACTCACATAACTTTGAGAATGTTTGATCCTTCTTCTGCATGAAGAATATCCAGCATTTACGAGAAAAGTCATCAACAAAAATAACATAATACATGTGTTTTGTTGTTGAAGCAACCGAGAATGGTCCACACACATATGTGTGAATTCTCTCTGGGATCATCGAAGCACGATTCTCCTTTTCATGAAAGGTGGACTTTACATACTTCCCCAGGGTACACCCCTTGCACTGATCTAACTGAGCAAGTGTTCCCCTTGGAAGTCCAGTAGATATCTATTGCATGATCTTCAAGGCTCCATGATGAAGATGGCCTAATCTCCTATGCCATAATTCACCCTCATCCCAGCTCACCACTTTTTCTGCCTTGCCTATCATGGCACCGCAGCCATCTACCTGCAGCATGTAGAGATTCTTAACTCGAATCCCTATCTTCTTGACTTGACATGTTTCTTTATGTCACAAGTAGACTATACCACTACTAAAAACAACATCATAGCCTCTATCCTCCAACATTTCAACTGAGACGAAGTGTTTCTTCAGACCTGGAACATGCATAACATTTTTCAATTGAAATGGTTTACCCGACTCCCTCTGAAAGGTAATGGTACCAATACCATTTGCATTGTATCATCCATCGTCGTCGATCTCTATATGCATTCTGAGATCTTTCTCTTCCAAGTCAATGAAAGACTCTCTATCTCCCATCATGTGGAATGAAGTGCCACTATCCAAATACCACACCGATCCCGATGCACTTGAAGCCATGCATGTGATCAAAGCAAAGTCAAGCTCAAATTGTGAGACAAGAGCCTCACCAGTTGCAGATCCAGCAACCGTCTTGTTCTTCTTCTTCTGTGGACAGTTAGTAGCGAGATGCCCATGTTTGTGACAGTGAAAACACTTCACTTTGGACAAATCCAGCTTCTTGACTTTAGACTCGGATTTTTATTGGAATTTCTTCCCTTTCCCTTTCCTTGCCTTGGCAGTCAAAGCACAATCCTCTTCATCATCATGCTTTGATGAAGATCCATCTCGGGTGTTCCGCCTGAACTCCTCTTGCACCAGATCCTACCATAGTTGTTCCCAATCCAGTAATTTTTCCCTTCCATTGACAGAGTCTTGATAACTATGCCAACTCTTAGGAAGCCCTAGGAGTGCCAAGCTCACCAAATCATCAGTAGCGATTGTTATTCCCACACTTCCAAGCTCATCCCGACATTGGACAAACTTCGTGAGATATTTTTGAATGGTGTCGACTTTCTCCATCTTTATCTTCCTGAGTTTATCTTTGAGCGCCAATTTCCCATGGTCGCTACTGTTTTGAAACAGATCTGTCAAAACCTTCAACATTACATATGGTGTGGTTTTCCCATGGAGACTTGAGACAATGTGGTCTCGTACTCCCTCCAACATAATCCTCCTTTCCTTTGCTACTTTCTTTTGCCATGCATCAAGATTTGCAGTGTCTGTCGCATCCAGCTTAGGAACATCTACGTCAATGTAACCCTTCAAGCCATTGTCTTCGAGCACTGCCTCCATCCTGTCCTTCCAAGAAATGTAGTTAGAGCTGCCCTGGAGTGCATACCCCAACCTCAAGCCATTGAAAGACATTTCGATCTTGAATCAAGTGTCGCACCAAGAAAATATTGCAAATTCAAATTTTATCCAACCCAAAACTCAACCCCTTCACTTTCCTCTTTCCCTGGGAGGTTCGCACCCCACCTGAGAGCAACCTGAGGGAAGTTTTCACCCTGCCTGTGTATAGCCTATGAACTTTCCTGTCAAGTTCGCACCCTGCTCCACTGTAGCCTGCGAGAATGCCCTGTCAAGTTCGCACCCTGCTCCACTGTAGCCTGCGAGAATGCCAATGAAGTTCGCACCCTTCTTCACTTTTAGGGTGAGGGAAGTTAGCACCCTGCTAGTGTATTTGCCTGCGAGAATGCCAATGAAGTTCAGTACTACAGTTCGCACCCAGCTAGAGATGGGACCTGTGAGAATGCAATTATGTTCACACCTCACTTCCGTAGCTCCGTGGCCTCCGTGGCTCTGATACCATGTAGAAATTTTGATACAAATTAATGTATTCCTGCGATTCTCCTGATCTAACAATTTCCGCCACTTGTTAAATACAGAATCACTTCTACTATTATTATTGTAGAAGCAATTAAATCATGATCACAACCACAATGCACAAAGTGAAATATCAATAACACACAACACATAAGTTTTACCGGGAAAGCGTAAAGCTAAAAACCCCACTATCATATATTATGTATATCATGAATCATGAAACAATCTCATACAAAACACTAATCCAAGAGCTCTCAATACAATACAATCGTCTCACACTGTCATACACAAATTAGCAAATACATGTGCCAATTTCCTCCTTTGCACAATCTCTGCAATCCAAATTCTCACAATGAATAGAATGAATTATGAATTGCCTCGTTTGCACATGCTCATAAGCATATCCACTGCATGTGTGAACAAATCACAACTGATAGCCAACTATCCCTTTCACCTGTTATCTCAACTGGATCTCCAATGGATTTGCATGCATGTAGTTAACCGTGATGCATCTTCAGTTGCATGTGAGTTAACTGATTAACTGAACTCTCACTAGTGCAACTGAGCTTAACTCACTTAACTACACTTATAATTCTGTTACAATTCCAAATCACTCAGTTATGAATGAGATAATAGATTAATATTTATTGTCTAATTTAATTAAGGGGAAAATAAATTAGGCACATGTTTCTTGTTGACTTTTCAACATCATTCTCCCAAAGATATGGCTCATATCTGTTTCATATAATATTTTCATTCAAATAAAGTACAAAGTCATTATTCAATAGATCATACACAAATTGAACCACAATTTTGTCATAATTATCTATGTATTGTGATTTTGGGTAACATATATTCAATTTTTTCTCATTTTCATTCTCGCACTACTATGTATTTGGTAATGGAAAAAGTATTGAAGTGCATAAGGTGCATAAAGTAGTCCACTAATGCAATGGAACCAGTGGAAAATCCCTTGCAATTGGTTGCCCAAGAAAGAACTGCTAATAAAAATGGAAGGTATTCAATGAACCTCACTTGAACTTGTCTAATCTATCTTCAACAGAATGTTTATTATAATTGTACAAACAATTTTCTAGTAAATATCCTCAACTAATATCGAAAGCTATTTCAATTCCTATATACTGAAAGTTCAAACTTAAAACCACTAGTATTTTGGTCATTTTTTTTCGAACATGGTTATAAGAAACAATGCTCTGGGTTGAAATGTTGTGTTGGCATTGGTGTTTCCTCATGGATTACTCTTGGCATCTCTGGAAACAATTGATATTGATTTACAGGATAATCAGTGTTCCTTATTGTTTCTGAATGTACCCTTTGTTCAGGATCAATTGGTTCTTTGTGATTTATGCATGCCCTCTTTGGACACCATTTTATTTTTTTATTAGCTGATATTTTTGGTAACTCAATTAAGCCTTTTCTATATTTGATATTATCTGCTTCAGCTATTAGAGATCAAGCACTCAATCTAACTTCCACATTACAACCTATTATATGTTAAAACTTAAAACGTTCTTTGCAATAGTTTTGCAAGATTTTCCAGCTCAACATATAATATGGATGTGAGAATCCTAACTGAGCAATAGCCATAATGTTTTCTAAAGAAATAGAAACAAACCGGCCTTTTTTATACAATAACTTCCTCAAAGTACTTGAGGTACATTCTTCTATAGTCCTCTAAATGTAATTTGAATTGTTTGCATCAATAGGCCTTACCTCTGTTCAACCTGAATCACCAATTGCATTCATGTTCATACTTCAGAGGTGAAACTCATGTAGTCTTAGAAAAAGGGAATATCCACATAGATCCACTCAGTGCAGGTAGTATAATCAAATATATGAGTACATGCTTTCAAGTTAGAAAGATATAATTCCTTTGCTCTCTCCACTACAGTCCATGGAATTGAATGTTTGAAGGTCTTCAAACTGATTTTTCTATTTGATACCCTAGGATTTGTTAAGAGTCCTAAATCCAGCTAGTCAAGATGGGCATGAAAGTGCCTTTTTCTTATCCCTCTTTTTCCTAGTCAGGTAGTCATAATATACCAGATCTCTGTAATTTATGCTTCTTGAAGTTATAGGGCCTTCAATTACACTAGTACCACAGATTTGGTCTATAAGAGAGATTGATTGGGTCCAAATTTCAAAACACTTGTTTCTATCCATGTTGTCTTCTTTGCTAATTTCATGGTGATTGACGATGACAGAGATAATTCCTTTTACATCTCTACATATAAATCTTGTGCAGAGTAGCGGCCCTCCTCTGTTCTATCTTTGCATAATGATATATCCATCTTTAGTTATTTTTAGGGCTTACCCCTTTCTACTTGAGACTTTTATCTTGATTTTCATTTGTATTTCTTTTGTCACTTGGGATTTTTCATGGCCTGTTGTGCATGTCAATTTGGCATGCACAACATGACAAATTAATCACAATGAAAGGGTTGTTGTGCATGCCAAATTGACATGCACAACAACCCTTTCATTGTGGTTACTTTGTTGAAGCTCAAGTCTAAAACTGACAGCTTACTTTGTGACATGTATGCTATAAAATTATTAGATCTCATTTACTAAGTAGATTTTTTTGAGTGTGATATAATTGGCTATAGATATACGAAATAGGTAAAATGTTTGAATTTAGATGCATATAAAACATTGATTATTCTTGTGTTCAAAGCTACAATGAATCTTACTTTGTGACATGCCTGCTATAAAATAATTAGATCTCATTTACTAAGTATATTTGGTTGGGTGTGAGATAATTGGCTATAGATATATGAAATAGGTAAAATGTTTGCATTTAGGTGCATATCAAACCCAGAATTAGAAGGGTTGGTTCTAGTGATTAGGTTGTTGGGTGTGAGATGCTATAGATGTATGAAATAAGTAGTGTGTTTGCATTTAGTTATCATTGAAAACATAAGGAACATGGAAATGGGCTCTCCCTTCACCATACTATTCATGTGTTGGTACATTATTGAAGAGAAATTTCATCATTGCAAATATAAGCAACAGGAAAATGGGTTTTACCTTCACCATACTATTCATGTTCTTGGCACACAAGAAATAAGGAATTCCAACTGTATCTCTTACTGGGATGTTCCATATATGTCATGGATTGATTTTTTTTGTTTATGTATCATACTCCCATATTAGCAACAATGAATACTTTTTAAGACATTGTAAGATTATAAACAAAACATGGAATTGGAAAATGAATAAGCAATTCATATTCTTCCTTATAATAATCTTGTTAAAAAAGGAAAATTGATTATGCAATGACGACACACAGAGAGGAAATATATAAACTAAACTTTGCAACATTAGTTTTACTATACATAATCAACATACATTTACAAATATGGGATAGCCTTTTGGGCAAGGTCAAGTGGTTGAGTGCTTTGAGCTACATACAAGAGGTCTTAGGGTTGATCCTTGAGGATCATTTTCTTTGTTGCATGCCTCACTCGATTTCATTAGTGGGTTGGGTATCATAATCAATTTCAATGGGTTGAAACTAGGTATCATCCATGAAATGTAGGGTAGTGATTGGGGGTTTCCCCGTGATATTTTCCTTGGAAGAAAGTATAAATGTGCACCACAAATTTATTTACAAAATATTAGCATGCACAACAATCCTTGGCCTATTGTGCATTTCAAGGATTGTTGTGCATGCACAGCATACCATGGCCTATTCTGCATGCCAAACCATGCCAAATTGGCATGCATCCCTTGGGTTTCTATCCATGTTGTATTCTTTTGTAATTCTAGGGTGATAAACGATGATGGGTCGTTGTGTATGCCAAATTGGCATACACAACAGGAAAACAAAGTGTAATGATCCCAAGCCATTATGCAAGGATCATCATTGTTTTGGTGTCTTTTTAAAACTTTTTCCTGGTTGTGGTATTTTGTCAAACACTTTGCTGATCTACCTTTTAGATGTGTTTATATGTGTGTATGCAGCAAATAACAGAAAGTGATAACCATGGAACATACCTCAACCATGTGCAATAAGATAGACAAGCCAAAACATCTCAATTCTTCTTTATTCATAAAATAGAGAAACCTGCTACAATGAAGATGCCAATCTGGAATGCTCAACAGATGGCCAAGAAGATAGACAATAGATAAGAGCTACTAAAAAATGCTCCCGCTAATACAAAAGATGCCTCCAAAGGCTGAATGGGAAATGAATATCAATACAAGCAGATCTGAATGCCAAACTCTCCAGTTGAAGAATGCCACGCTCCAATAGAAGGCTAAAACCCTCAATAACTCGGCCCTGCTGCCAAAAGTGCCCAATCACCCTAATAAATATGCCAACTGATAGATCGGGTGATGGTAAGAACAACCCAGGTGAACGAATCTCCAAGATCCCTCTCAATCT
>ML782255.1:885880-901957 GCA_009831015.1 Picea engelmannii
ATATTTAATTAATTAATTAAATCACTTTAATTAATTAATTAACCTTTTTACCTCTGAAAATCTCCTTATCTCTCCTTGTGGCTTCCCTAGCCACTGAAAGTCACTTCTAGCCATCCCATCCTGTAGTGTTTCTCCTCCCGATTCCAATGAGCTATTACACTGAGAGGTGCCTCCAAGTAATGTGCCCCAAATGCCCTCTTCAGTGATTTTAATTAACTTATAGCTCAAAATAGTCAAAATCATGGAAATCATTGGAATGGAACGAAACCAAAGCCAACATGTGCGGAATGGCTCATAATGATGGAATATGATGATAAATGCCAACTGGACCCCAAAATGCCTCTCAAATACCCCTGTACTCACTATAACATCCATCTGGCTACTCTGGTCATCATAAGTCTCTGCCCTGTGATGATGTCCCAAAGTGGGGACATTACACAAAGCAACCCATGGGCTGTTGTGTTTTCCAATTTGGAAAACATAGAGTTGGCATACACAACAGCCTTGTGTATGACAAATTGGCATACACAGGGTTGTTGTGTATGCCAAATCTGTGTTTTCCAAATTGCAATACAAATTGCAATACACAACATCCCATGGGCTATTGTGTATTGCAAGTTTGCATACACAACTGTTGTGTTTTCAAAATTGGCATACACAGCAGGCCATGGGGGTTGTTGTGTATGCCAATTTGACATACACAACATTCGATGGGCCACTATGTATTCCAAATTGGCATACACAACAGCTCTATGTTTTCTGATTTGGCATACATAATAGCCCATGGGATTCTTTGCCTGCCAATTTGGAAAACATAAATTGGAAAACACAACAGCCCATGGCCTCCTATGTATTCCATGGGTCAATATGAAATTCCTATTCTTGTTTTCGTTTCTTTTCATTTTTTTGTACTAATCTACTTTTTAGACACGTGTATGAAACACCCTAAAGGAGTCTTCTAGGCACCACATCCATCCAAGGTTTAGAGATAGATTTTCACTACACCCTCTAGCATCATTGTTACTTCAATCATGCCACATTTGGATCAATTATTAAAACAAACCTTCATGTTTACTATGATTTTTTGAGTAATGATAAGGTCCTTTATATCCAAGATGTTTGTTTGTACTTGTCTTGTTTTTTATTTTAACTTGCAATCCATTTTCACACTCGATTTTATTCTTATATTACCATGATTTTTGTAGTATAAGATAGGATTCCCATAAATCCCATCACATGACCAACTGACCAATGCCAGTTTCCACTTCCGCAGAAACAAAAATGAATTTACTTACATATTTTCTGAATTTAAACTAAATCAATATTTTATTTTTTGAACATGTCATATTTCTTGTATCAGTATTAATTTTAGAGATAGATTGGTTTTGGGTGTTTCTGAAAGATATATGTAACTTGCTACTCTATTTTTTTGTCTTTCTAAAACTGTATCAGATCTAATAAATCATTGTCCAAAATCATTGATGTTGTTAGATATGTTGGTTTATTTGGCCTAGGATTTTTTATGTCCTTTGGTGGTTGTATTAGTGTGTCAACAACCTGACTTTATACATGTAATTGTAGTGAGAATAAGTTGTAGTTGGAGGAGTACATTATAATTATGTGCAGTAAGGTTTAATCATGGTTTACATCTATGCTTCGAACAATGAGACAGTTTTGAAGTTTTTCATCATAATTGACTAGATAGATTTTTTGAATTCTTATTTGCATAAATATTCTGATATTGTATTGTTTGGATAAGAATAGAATTTAGGGTCTCGTGCATGGGTTGCTTATTTGTATTATATTTTTTTATGATATTTGTTGGAACCTACGGATATTTTCCTGTAGGTGAGCCTCCATCTCCAAGGGTAACACATATTGCAATTGTAGTGGGTACCATGGTTTTCATTCAGGGAGTTGATTGCATGGAATTTTCTATATAGGTAAATCCAATAAGCTTTGTTTGATTTAGAAATATTACCATGAATACTTTTTGTGATGATATAACTTGTTCTATGTTGTTTGATTGAACTAGAAGCATTACAAGGGTATTGATGTTTGTAAATTTAAACAATTTCTAGTTTCCTTGTAGGTCTTGCTCTTCTTTCATTAGGCCAAATATCAAGGATTTAAAACGTGTATCCATGGTGTAAAGCAATGACCATCATTCATTTATTTATTTTGAAAGACACTAAATATTTTCCTTGTATCTTTAATGATATAATTATGTACTCTCTGCTACTCCCACTAGTATATGATTAAAAAATATGACAAACTTTTACATGATGTTCGATGGGTGGAATTTATGTATCTAGGTAAATCTAATAAGATGAGTATGAATTAGAAAGCTTACCATGAATAGTTTATGTGATGATATAACTTGTTGTATGTTGTTTGTTTTGTAAATAGGAACATCAAAAGTTTCTGTTGTTTTAGATGATTTTCTGCAACAAAAGTTTCTGTTGTTTTTTATACAAATGGAATTATCTATTGATTTTGTTTCTTAAGGATAAAATATTGGGAATTTATTGATCAATAATGAAATTAGTTCATATTGAGTCTCTGGAACAAGTGATTGATTGCAAACCAATTCACTACAATGAGATGGAAACGAGAGAATATGGGACACCTCAATAGAATTAAATGAGAACATTTTGAATAGGGATGATGGTCTAAATGGTTAGGAGGGAAATTTCCATCTTGTACAGTCCAATGGATAGAAAATTGCAATAAACCTCAAATGGAAATCAACTTGTAGAGACATGTGGTGCCCAATTGCAATTGTGTTGGGTTACACATAAGCATATATCTGACAACTTCACCTTCTCCATCCCTTTGGAATCAGAAAGATGTATAAAACTTCAATTGATAGCCCAAAATTTTCATAATGCTTATCAAAACTTTGTCAGGTGTCCAGAAGCAATAATCCCAATATGAAACCATGGACAATGACATTTGAAGATACTTCTGAAATTTTCAAAACAATTATTTATATGATTTGATGGCATCAATGGATTGACTACAAGGAATGAATTTTACCAACATAGAAAATTGATAAACACCCAAATATTCTTTACTGAGAATCTACACTGAATGTTTTTCATTAATACAAGTGGTTCACTTTAATTGTAAGGATGCTTGAAGCAATTGTATGATGTAGATTTTGGATTATGTTAGCACTCTGTAAATTTTGTCCGCCTGATAGAAAAATGACAGAGATAACTGTTTCAACCTACTTTAGAGCTGAAGCACTAGTCTGCTCAACTCAGATAGGGATCTCTCGTGTCACTTGATATTTCTTTGGAAATTGGTGGCTAGATTTGGTTTTTTTGGGGGGGGGGGTTATAAATTTGTTGGCTAGGAAGGGGAGGGACACTTTGGGCTATGGAGTCAAATTCTAAAATTGAATGAAAACAATGATCATCCAGTAGAAATCTCCATAGGATAAAGGCTAAATGAGGCAATGAATCTGAGTTGTAAATTGAAATTTGCAGAGTGTAAGAGGAAAGGGGAAAAACAAGTAACTGCATCAGATCATTAATAAAATGAATTCTGAATTAGCTAGGAAGAAATACACACAGTTTAATTTGCTAAGCCAAGATCATCGTAGGATGAATCCTGGGCTTTTAACTATCCAATTCAAATAGAAGACAGTGTAAATGGAATTAAATAACACAGGAAATACATACAATGAGGGAAGACAAAGCTCATATCACCACCATTAGAATCTTTTCATAGAGACTTCAAAAGCTTCTACATATGTATTCAATTCAGTCCTAGAAAATTACAATGGAATTCAGAACAACCAGAACTATGCCCTTGCACTTCTGTTAACCCTTAATACACTCATAACCTTGAATACTTATACAATTTGGGTTCCTTCAGTGTGCAACCAGTTACGATAACTGAAATGAAACATTACAACTTCTACAATGATTACAAATGACAATTTTCAGAAGAAGAAAAAAATGTTTCATGATCCCTGCAGATTCCTCTGACACTCTAGCTCCTTCCTTTGCCACGTTCTCTTTGAAATGTCACTCATACTCTTTCAAATATAATTGCATTTATCCATATTCTCATTAAACATTTGGGAATAATATATTTGAAATAAAAATAATTCCCAAATATTTTCTATCCTGTAGAACTAAATTTCCATAATTTAATTCATGCCCGTGGTTCTTTAAAACCATGTCTTGTTTGGCCCAATTCACCATTTCACTGTAAAAAACATTTATTGTTACTATTTCCCTAAGAAAAACATTTACTGTGTAATGTTTTTCCAATTTACCGTTTTACTGTGGAAAAACATTTACTGTGTGTTTTTTCTAGTTTACCGTCTTTGGTAAAATACATTTTATCTTCTTCTTTTACTTCTATAAATCTTTGGATAAAGAATTATCCAAGTCTTCGTTCACGTACATCTTCCCATTTAAATATGTTGCATGGAAATAAACATTAATTTCTTTAATTTGTAAAACTTAAATCTTACCTCCGTAAAACCTTTTCACCGGCACATTAAACATGTGATAAATGGTGCATTTATTACATCGGGCTTAGGATGGAGTGGTTTAATCCAAATTTTGTTTACCCCCGATATGCTCCACGTAAAAACATGTGTCCATGAAAGAAACCACGGTAGTTTTCTCGGCCCGCCTTCACATAATTAACCTCCTCGCTACTTCAATCCTCGATATGTATGTGCACCCTCCATCCAACCTTTGACTTTTCCACATTATAAATTGAGATTTGTGCCCATGATTTGACGTGATTCCATAAATTAAATATTGGATTAAATATTAATATTAATATTTTAATATAAAAATATTTATATTAATAATAATACACCCTTTTCCTATTTTCTAAGGACTTTGGGCTTATGAGGCTTAACACATGACTTTGTGGATTGGATAAGGGTACTTAATAAAAGGAATATTTTTATTTTCAACGGGAATATGAAAATAAGGGTAAAAATGAATGAAGTGATGAAAATAAGGGATTTAGATAAGTGTTAAGGCTAGGTATAGGCTTGGGATATTCACCAATTTTTTTACTCATGGAGGACATGACTATTTTGGATGATTAATTGAGTGAACGATTTAGGTGATGGGAGCTTGACGAAGCTAGTGAAAATTTTGAAAATCTAAGTGGAAAAATAGCACAAGAACAAGACGCTTTGGTAATAAATAATACAAATTAGCAGGTGATAACATAGGCTCCTATTGGGGATGTTATCATCCCTGTGAGGTAGTAAAGAATAGTAGACCATGTTCCTGATCCATTGGGATGCTCCCAAAACATGTGTATGTACCTTGCTCCAACATGTCATCAATGTCTGTTGAAAACCAAACTCTGCACACTTCTCTCAATTGGATAATGAACACTAAATACACCGCTAAAATCTCACTATACACACTACTGGGAATCCAAACTGAAAAATGCTTGACCAACAAGCTTATTCACACACTCCTATCTACTCTAAAACTGCTGAAATGAATACTCAAGCAAGTGAAATCAAAATGTCAATGCAACCATGCAATCATTTTATCCATTGTTTGTTTACTTTGCACAAGCTTGTTCCAAATCCTGCTTATTGACAATTCATTCAAAAATTCATCTATAAATCCAAATCTCAAAAAATTAAAAACATTTGGATTGTTCACTGCCTCCAACAAAACTGCAAATGGATCCTCTAAAATATGCATAAAAAAACAATCATGTTTCACCCCTTCCACTGCATTCTTGTTTTCATGTGATTTAACATGTTGATTGCCACCAGGAGGCTCAAAAATCTGTTGAGACTACTGGAAATAACAATCTTCTGAATCAAAAGGCAGTGTTGGCTGAAATGAAACCCCTGGTGGAAAGAAATCCATGTCTAACAATGATGTTGATTTACCATCATCTTTATTTTCAAGCTGGTAGTTGAGCACGGGTTGTAAATCTGAAGTGAGATAACCTTCCATGTAATCAGCAACACGATCATTAAATGCATGAGAAGGTTGTTGGTCTTCCTCATTGATAACAATTTGCTCATGTAAAACAGTGCCACTGTGAATGCAATCAGAATTTCCTACTTCCTTTGTTATCTCATGATTTGCTTTCAACAATTCAAAGGAAGAAAAACATAATGGAAGATAGTTTTCATTTGCAAATCCACTGCTTTCTTCATATTTAACATTATGCCTAGAGGATTTCTGATTTGAAACATTATAGACATTGTCTTTCAACAGTTTGAAAGATGAAAAACACAATGGCAAGGTTCATTCACCTGATTCAAAACCTTCTTCATTTTCTTCACTGTTGTCATAGGTACATTTTTCAAATTCTTTGGATTGTTGAACACACTCATTTTCAGATTCATCTTCAACCAATGGCTGGAAATTTGTATTGAAAATACCTTCTACATAACAAGTAACGGGGTAATCAAACACATGAGAAGATTGCTACAATTTCTTATCAACTTTTTTTCAGTGAATCAGTGAGATTTGGCATCAACACACATTCCTTTGCTTCAATAATTATCTTAGAATTTTCTTTCAACAATTTGAAAGAAGAAAAGCATAAAGGTAAAGAATTCCCTTCAGTTGATTCAGTACTTTCTTATTTGTAACTATGATATGTAGGCAGATGGCTCTCATTACATTGTTGAAAAGGAACATATTTTGATAGAGAATATGCAGTTGGTTGTTCTAAGAAGTCAGCCTCATAATCATCATATATAGGCAAATAAGCAATTTATGCGATGTCATCGAACAAGAACAAACTTGGAACATCAACCTGTTGTTCAATAGACCGATTTCCAAATTCATCTTCTTGACTGTCTACAAAAGAATACATAAAACAACCATCCCCCTACTTATCATGGGATGGATCATAAGCTAAATCAACACCTCCTCTTTCAACACGTGGAATATAATTTTTTGCAAAATCATTAGCATTGGAAACTTCAAGAGGACCTATGATATTGTCAATTCTATGCTCAAGATTCCAATCAACTATTTTATGTTCATATTCACTTTCATGTTCTTGAGCATTCAACCCCTCATTTTGGATCTATTTACATGCTTGGATGTTGTGTTAAATGTCTTGAGCATCATTAAACATTTTTTGTAAGGACTTAGGTCTTCTTTCCATCAGGAGGAAAGACAAATATGGATGAATAGTAGTTGCATAATGGAGCATGGAAGCAGCTTTAGTGGGTTCAATATATTTGGACAAATTGTAATAGATATTGGAAAACCTTCTACTAAATATATAAATAGTTTCATTGCTCTGCTTTTTTAAGGCGTAGAACTCTATAAGCTGTAGATCCAAATATTTCTTCCTGCCCCAAAAATTTATAAAGACATCCTTCCATTACTCCCATGAGTTATTTGTCTCTGGATGCAAATTTTTAAACCAGTCTTTGGTGTCTCCTTTCAAGGATTGAGAGAATTCCCTCATACAAACATCATCATGGTCAATCTCAAACAAATCTATAAAATTCTCAAACCCTTGGATGTGTTTTTTAGCTGAGATGGTATCAGGTTCCCCATCAAACATAGGTAGGTACTCATAGTGTTTTGGAGGAAAATCATGAAGGATGTGGGGTAACTTTCAGGGTTTTTATCTATGCTGAGTCTTGGAGGGCATTGGATCAAGTACATGAGATGAAATATCAACCCTGGTTTCATGAGGCTCATCAACTTGGTTATCGTCATCACATGGCCCAGATGGAATTTTTTTATCAAAATCAGTGATACAGTGAGGGTATGCATGTACAACTTTAAGAGGAGAATATACAATTGCAATATTCTCATGATCATCATTAGAATGCAACAGGTAAAGAAAAATTTGTTTGGCATGTTCAAGGAAGGAGCAGAGGCAACTTATAACAAACAATAAAATGCCTTGGAAAAAATCCAATTTTAAGTACTTGTTGTCTTCCATAATGTATTTTCATACCTCTGTCAAGGGATCTCACTTTCTGGTGGAGTCTCTGAATTACATTTGAAGCTTGAGTGGAGTCGCCAATAATGTTTTGGAAGCTGGATTTTGTATTGAGAGTGGAGTCGCCATTGAAAATTTAAATTTTTGGATTCTTCTACCAATGGAATCACCTTCAAACTTATTTTCTGATGTGTGGAGTCGCCAGAGCAGGAATACAGCCAATATGTGCCCAACTATTTGATGCTCTCAAACCTTAGAACTCAACCATGTCGTTCTTTCCCAGGGAAAATTTTTTAATTTTGTCCCTGAAAACGACGCCAAAATGTTAGCACTCTGTAAATTTTGTCTGGGTGATAGAAAAACAACAAAGGTAATTGTTTCAACCTACTTTAGAGTTGAATCACTAGCATGCTCAACCCAAACAGGGTTCTCTTGTGTCACTTGATATTTCTTTGGAAATTAGTGGCTAGATTTGGTTTGTTTTGGGGGTTTTTTATAAATTTGTTGGCTAGGAAGGGGAGGGATCTTTGGGCTATGGAGTCAAAAATCTAAAAGTGAATGAAAACAATGATCAGCCAGTAGAAATATCCATAGGATAAAGTCTAAATGAGGCAATGAATCTGATTTGTAAATTGAAATTTGCAGAGTGTAAGAGGAAAGGAGAAAAATAAGTAACTGCATCAGAGCATTAATAAAATGAATTCTGAATTAGCTAGGAAGAAATGCACATAGTTTAAATCGCTAAGAGAAGAGCATCGTAGGATGAATTCTGGGATTTTAACTATCCAATTCAAACAGAATACAGTGTAAATGAATTAAATAACACAAGAAATACATACAATGAGGGAAGAGAAACCTCATATCACCACCATTAGAATCTTTTCATATAGACTTCAAAATCTTCTGCATATGTATTCAATTCAGTCCCAGAAAATTACAATGGAGTTCAGAACAACCAGAACTATGCCCTTGCACTTCTGCCAACCCTCAATACACTCAGAACCTCTAATACTTATACAATTTGAGTTCCTTCAGTGTGCAACCGGTTACAATAACTTAAATGAAACGTTACAGCTTCTACAATGATTACAAATGACAGTTTTCAGAGAAAAAAAAAAAAACGTTTCATGATCCCTGCAGATTCCTCTGATGCTCCAGCTCCTTCCTCTGACACGTTCTCTTTGAAATTTCACTCATACTCTTTCAAATATAATTGCATTTATCCATATTCTCATTAAACATTTGGGAATAATATATTTGAAATAAAAATAATTCCCAAATATTTTCTATCCTATAGAATTAAATTTACATAACTTAATTCATGCCCGCGGTTCTTTAAAACCATGTCTTGTTTGGCCATATTCACCATTTCACTGTAAAAAACATTTACTGTTACTATTTCCCTATGAAAAACATTTACTGTGTAATGTTTTTCCAATTTACCATTTTACTATGGAAAAACATTTATTGTGTGTTTTTTCTAGTTTACCGTCTTTGGTAAAATACCTTTTATCTTCTTCTTTTACTTCTGTAAATATTTGGATAAAGAATTATCTAAGCCTTCATTGATAAATGGTGCATTTATTACATCGGGTTTGGGCTGGAGTGGTTTAATCCAAACTGATTTTACCCCCGATATGCTCCACGTAAAAACACATGTCCACGAAAGAAACCACGGTAGTTTTTCCCGACCTGCCTTCACATAATTAACCTCCTCGCTATTTAAATCCCCGATATGTATGTGTGCCCTCCATACAACCTTTGAATTTTCCACATTATAAATGGATATCCGTGCCCATGATTTGACGTGATTCCATAAATTAAATATTGGATTAAATATTAATATAAATATTTTAATATAAAATATTTATATTAATAATAATAAACCCTTTTCTATTTTCTAAGGACTTTGGGCTTATGAGGCTTAACACATGACTTTGTGGATAGGATAAAGGTACTCAATAGAAGGAATATTTTTTATTTTCAACAAGAATATGAAAATAAGGGTAAAAATGTGTGAAGTGATGAAACTAAGGGATTTAGATAAGCATTCAGGCTAGGTATAGGTTTGGGATATTCGCCAAATTTTTGACTCATGGAGGACATGAATATTTTGGATGATCAGTTGTGTGAAGGATTTAGGTGATGGGAGCTTGACGGAGCTGGTGAAAATTTTGAAAATCTGAGTGGAAAAATAGCACAAGGACAAGACGCTTTGGGAAAAATTAATACAAATTAGCATGTGTTAACATAGGATCCTATTGGGGATGTTATTCTCCCTATGAGGTAGCAAAGAATAGTATACCATGTGCATGATCCATTGGGCTTCTCCCAAAACATGTGTGTGTGCCCTGCTCCGACCTGTCACCAATGTCTGCTGAAAACCAAACTCTACACGCTGCTCTCAACTGGATACTGAACATTGAATACACCGCTAAAATATGACTGTACACACTACTGGGAATCCAAACTGAAAAATGCTTGACCAACAAGCTTATTCGCACACTCCTATCTACTCTAAAATTGTTGAAATGAATACTCAATCAAGTGAAATCAAAATGCCAATGCAACCATGCAAGCATTTTATCCACTATTTGTTTACTTTGCACAAGCTTGTTCCAAATACTGCTTACTGATCATTCATTCAGAAATTCATCCATAAATCCAAATCTCAGATAATTAAAAATATTTGGATTGTTCACTGCCTCCAACAAAACTGCAAATTAATCCTTTAAAATATGCACAAAACAACAATCATGTTTCACCCCTTCCACTGCATTCTTTATTTCATGGGATTTAACATGTTGATTGCCACCAAGAGGCTGAAAAATCTGCAGAGACTGCTAGAAATAACAATCTTCTGAATCAGAAGATAGTGTTGGCTAAAATGAAACCCCTAGTGGAAAGAAATCCATGTCTAACAATGATGTTGATTTACCATCATCTTTATTTCCAGGATGGTAGTTGAGCACAGGCTGTAAATCTGAACTAAGATAACCTTCCATGTAATCAGAAACACGATCATTAAATGCATGAGAAGGTTGTTGGTCTTCCTCACTAATAACAATTTGCTCATGTAAAACAGTGCCACTGTGAATGCAATCAGACTTTCCTACTTCCTCGGCTATCTCATGATTTGCTTTCAACAATTCAAAGGAAGAAAAACATAATGGAAGATAGTTTCATTTGCAAATCCACTTCTTTCTTCATATTTAACATTATGCCTAGAGGATTTCTGATTTGAAACATTATAGACATTTTTTTTCAATAGTTCGAAAGAGGAAAAACATAATGGCAAGGTTCTTTCACCTGATTCAAAACCTTCTTCATTTTCTGCACTACTGTCATAGGCACATTTTTTTATTTCTTTGGATTGTTGAACACACTCATTTTCATATTCGTCTTCAACCAATGGCTGCAAATTTGTATTGACAAGACCTTCTACATAACAAGTAAGAGGGTCATCAAACACATGAGAAGATTGTTGCAATTTCTTGTCAACTTTTTTCAATGAATTAGTGTGATTTGGAATCAACACACATTCCTTTGCTTCAATGATTATCTTAGAATTTTCTTTCAACAATTTGAAAGAAGAAAATCATGAAGGTAAAGAATTCCCTTCAATTGATTCATTACTTTCTTCTTTGTAACTGTGATATGTAGGTTGATTGCTCTCATTACATTGCTGAAAAGGAACATTTTATGATAGAGAACATGCAACTGGTTGTTCTAGGAAGTCATCCTCATAATCATCATATATAGGCAAATCAGCAATATATGCGATGTTATCCAACAAGAACAAACTTGGAACATCAACCTTCTCTTCAACAAACTAATTTGCAAATTCATCTTATTGATTGTCTAAAAATGAATACATAAAACAATCAACCCCCTACTTATCATGGGATGGATCAGAAGCTAAATCAGCACCTCCTCTTTCAACAAGTGGAATATAATTTTTTGCAAAATCATTAGCATTGGAAGCTTCAAGAGGACCTATGATATTGTCAATTCTATGCTCAAGATTCCAATCAACTATTTTATGTTCATATTCACTTTCATGTTCTTGGGCATTCAACCCCTCATTTTGGATCTGTTTACATGCTTGGATGTTGTGTTGAATGTCCTGAGCATCATTAAACATTTGTTGTAAGGACTTAGGTCTTCTTTCCATCAGGAGGAAATACAAATATGGATGAATAGTAGTTGCATAATGGACATTGGCAACAGCTTCAGTGGGTTGAATTTCTTTGGAGAAATTGTAATAGATACTAGAAAAACTTCTATTGAATATAGAAATAGTTTCATTTCTCTTCTTTTTTAAGGAATACAACTCTATAAGTTGTAGATCCAAATATTTCTTCCTACCCCAAAACTTTAAAAAGACATCCTTGAATTCCTCCCATGAGCTAATTGTCTTTGGTTGCAAATGTCTAAACCAATCTTTGGTGTCTCCTTTCAAGGATTGAGAGAAGGCCCTCATGCTCGGGATGCTTGGGCTCTCATGACTAGGTACTCCAACAAACGGACTTGGGCTCTCATGCCCGGGATGCGAAAATATTTCAAGAGACCACAGTCTCTTAGTGCAACTATGGTTGGAGGGTGATTTTCCGCATTGGCATTATCCTCCTCGTGCTCTCGTTCCTGCCACTCTAACACCATGATTGTGGCTAGCAACCTGCATAAAAAACACACAAACATGGTTAGTGATTTTATTCATGAGATAAAATTCTTGCAATTGGTTAAACGTTACATAAATTTTTGAATTCTGCACTGTTCACAGGTGGGCTATTATGTGCAGTGAGAACTTCTCGCAAGCTACTTAAGGCCCACCTGCGAGAATGGGTCATTCTCGCAGGCCCCGTACGGGCCACCTGCGAGAATGATTCCACGCGCATAGGGTTCAAAAAATCAAATGAAAACTGAACTTTTTACCAATGAAATTATAATTTTGAACCATGAAAAGATAAGGGATGAGGCACTTACCAAAATATCGCTGACGGCACGTCAAATGGTCTCCCATAGCTCCTGGAATTCGACACCAAAGGTAGAGGGTAAAATGAGGTTTTTTTTGGCAATCAATGGTAAAATGTGAAAATGATATGGTGAATTTTGTTATTTGTTCATTTTATTACTTTTTACTATATCAAATGTGGGTTTTTTATGATTATTTATTATTTAACCCTAATCACTAATGTGGAAATGAGTGAAAATGACTTGCAGGTGAGAAGTATGGATGGTTATGGACAGAATTTTTCCTTGGTATGGTGTTATTTTGGTTGTTTGTTATGGTTTTTACCTAAAACCTCGAGCGCCTTTTGTCCGTTCTTGCGCTTTTGAAAAACTTAAGAACGTGACCGGGCGTTGTTTTATCTCTTTTTCGGGCTCGCTGTGGTTACACGAAAAAGGAACCCCCCTGGAGTTATATTTAATCTCTTTTCAGACTCTCTAAACAGGAAAAGATCGCCGAGCGATCTTGCTATTTTCACACTCGTTAAAGTATTTGAAGTATGCGTCCTTCAAGCAATAGTTTAACCCTTTTTCGGTCTCGTTGGACTATTGTACGAAAAAGGAACTGAGAGAGTTCTCTTTTAAGTGTTTTTTCAAACTCTATAATCTTGAAAAACCTTCGATTTTACTATCTCTGGACTCGTTAAACAAACATTGACAGACCCGTGATGGGACCGAACCACTCCTTCCTAGGGTTCGTTAAAAATACTCTGAGGGACTCGTCCGAAGGATGAGCTTATATCAACAAGCATCTCTAATCCTCTTCAAGCTTGCGTAAAAATAAAGAGGTACTTGCCAGAAATGGTGGGGGAAATTTTGGGAAAGGGATATGTTTCATCATTGAATTCATTGGCAGTAAGTGTCGCTCTTGAACATGACACCCCCTATTCATCATTTGAAGCCATTTTTGGAAATCCATTTGTCTCTCATTCGATTTAATAACAAGGTCTTTCCATGTGTCATCTTTGAGTCAATGCTGCCAAATCATTGGTCGTGTCATTCATATGTTCAAGAGTTGTTCGTCTGAAACCTCTATTTGAGTCATCCATTTGCAGTTATCCATTCATTTTGTGTCGGCCTTCCCTGTGTCCAAAGTCCAATTTCCATATGCTTTGTTTCACTCAAACTCTCTTACTCATTTCATGTCATTGATGGGGGATACATCAAGGCCCTCCTGTGACAAGTCTTGTTCCGTCGACTTCAGCACATTATCCGGACTCAAGGCTTAGAAATTGTTCAGTACCTTGGAGCTTGCATGCCTTAATGGCAAGTTTCCTCGCTTTCAACAGTGGGTTTACATCATTGACCCTTGATCGAAAGATTCCATTGGTTGTTCGACATCAACTCATCTATTCGTAGTCGATGGATTGTACTATAGTACCTTGGGGGTCATTGGCATCAATGGTGATTTCCCTCGCACTTGTTAACAGTTACATCAATGACCGGTAATCACGTGGTTTCTACCATGTTCGACTTCGACACATGTAATCACATGGTTAGATTTGTACTTTGGGCGGTGAGATTGAATACCCTGGGTATTATCTTTGTAATCCAGGTTGCGATGGAGTATGTATAATTTGTAACACATAGATCCACTGTGTATGTTTCGTGGCTATGTCATCTTGATTGAAAATTTGTCACACAGATCCACAGTGTATTCAGGTGGCTGTGCTATATTATGACTGCATGGATCCACAGTGTATGATTGGTGGCCATGACCTTTGTTTATGATGTCATCAGTCTACGATCTGAGTATGGGAATGACTACCTCAGGAATTGGTATACATGATATTCTGTCGATGCTTAGATGTTTGCAGGTTTCCGATTAGATGTGCTCTTGGTTCTCGACACACACATGCAGCTTACAAAGTCTATCGACTGTCACTGATTCCACTCTCAGACTTTGGGGGGCATTCTGTTATCCACAATTTTGGTCATCGTGATGATGTCATGATGATGTTATGATGATGGAAAATCAAGCTCTTCACTAAGGACACTTTCCTGAGAAAAGTTACATTTGTCTTCTTCCAGAAATCATGCTTTTAAAGGATGTTCGTAGGCCACCAATATATCTTCCTGCGAGAATGCCTGATTCTCGCAGGCTGCATTAAGCTAGGGTGCGAAGGGTTCGCACTGTAACTAACTGTCAGGGTGCAAACATGTTCCAAAGGAAGGAAAAAGATAAAATCTCAAACCTTCTAGAAGGGAATCTTCTAGAAACATGAGTTGGCTTCGAATGGTTATTCAGGTGCTGGCATTCCAGATATCTTGGGATCATTTCCTATCTAAGTAACTAATCCATTCTCTTTTATAAATTGAGAGGAATTCTCATGGAAAGGGTTAAGAAGAATAAGCAGCAAGCTAGCAAGAGATTGATTGGAGAATGGGGGCAAGACTGTATGGAGGACTGATGCTACAGCAGCTAGAGACAACAGCAAGGTCATCACAAGTGGTTGATTTTCTTCATACATGAGCAAGTGTGTGTGTCACAGCTAGGAGCCATCGAAAGGAGACCTATGACATCAAGGCTCGGGTTGTAAGTTTCACTTTCAATTAATTCAATACAGTAATATGTCCCTTTCCCATAAAGATGATGTCACTTTATTACATAACTCCTTGATCATATGTATAGACTAGCTATTGAATATATTAATCTGTCTTTACTTCGATTGGTTTGTACTGTTGTGATCTGAACGGCACAAGAGCATTGGAGAAAATCTTAGAACAATAGAGACCCAAGGAAAGCGTTCATAAGGTATGTCCATGATCCTCGTCTCTTAGTTCATTCAATAGTCTAGATCTAGGGAAAGTGTATTATTCTATCCTGTTTTGTTCTAGATCCAGGTGGATCTAGGGAGATCGGTTTGTGTCTGCACTCATGGATTTATCCTATAACAAAATTGGCAACCATACTGGGGACCTATTCCCTTTTTCTTTATGGTTTTTTGAATTTTCTGTGGCCATTTGCTCTATTTGCATTTTCTCCTGTTTTGTCAGTGTCTGAGTCCTCAGGATATCCTGAGAGACCTTCTGGGTCTATAAGCCAGTTTGAATTTTGCTTGCATTTTCAAAATTTTTATTATCTTCAGGAGTTCTCGCGCTGTGTTCATTGATAGCCTGCGAGAACCAGTCAAG
>ML782255.1:915665-928399 GCA_009831015.1 Picea engelmannii
TTGATTGGGTTGTTTGTTTGAGTCTTTATGATTTGATTTTCTTTTCTCGTTAATTAGAGTTCTTCTTGGAAAGTGAACAATAAGTTTTCTTTCAAGTTTTTGTGTTTTTGTCATTTCGAAAACATTGAAAAATCAAATTTTAGAGCTTATTGAAGCATTTGAAAGAGACATATAGAAATTGCTCATCGATATATGATTGTTGGCATTGACATCTGAAAGGAAATTGAGCATTGCATTTGCATTATAGTATTGAGATTGATTCAGAAAATGTTCTCTCTCTCCCATAACTAGGATTCATGGAATGAAAAGGATTATATTTCATCATTATCCTTGCATTATTTGGGTCAGAGTCATACATCACGAGTTTCACTTCCGTTACCTTTGAGTAAACAACAGCTTTTAAAAAATATTGCGTAATATTAAAATTGATCTAGTAACTCTTTTCTAGGGCTCTTTTACACCAACATTTAGCTAGGCTAGTGCTTTGGAGTAGGAAGAGAGATACACTCTCCAAAAGCTCAAAAACACACAATAGCATCTTAATTTAGGGAGTGTTAAATTCCATTGACGGCATATTGTCCTGGGACACCCTTCTAACACAAGGGTCAAGCACTAGGTCTCATTGGTGTTGGCAGAGTTACTAACCCTGCTTTGTTGACATCGGTGTAGAGATTGCACGTATTACGGGGATCACTCCGAGGTATACCCACAATTATGAGTGGAAGCCTTTGAGTTGGTTTCGGGCTAGATACCCTGCCCTTGCGTGTGGATCGGACTGACGACTGTTCCCCCAAGCTATATTGTTGTTTGTGGTGACCTTAGTGGCCTATCTCTCTAGGTTCTTACCCAATGTGACTATGCAGGGGAAATTCTTCACTGTACCATGGTTCAAGATCTTGGGTAGGTGAAGAAGGACTGTCATCTAGAGATCATACAGGTCAAGGAGAAGAGAGAAAAAAGGCATACACATGTGGGTTTCAACAGAAGAAAACCACAGGAGAGTGTTGGAGCGTACAAGGCTTTCCATATAGGTTTTCCTTACACATCTGTGGGCCACAAAGGAGATAGTTGTGGACATCTACGGGTCACAATGCAGAAAGTCGCGGATATCCACGAGTCATAGAAGATATAGTTGTGGATGCCTAGAAAAGTTTGCTAGAATTGATTGTAAAGTAGGTCATCCCTTGCCAGGTTAGTCTGCAGTTGTATTTCTCTTATTGGGCCATTATCCCTATTGCGGGAGCCTTGATTTTATCATAATAAAATCATTCTCAGCACTGGTTTTCCCTTCGGGGTTTTTCCATGGGTATTTACCCAAACATTATGGTGTTCATGTGTGCTTTATTTGGTTTCCTAGTTTATGCTTCCATTGTATGATACTGAGTTGAATATTTCAGTAGTGTATTATTGTTTTCTGATATGCTAATCTGATTGCAGTAAGGAAATCACTAGATAACAAAGTACCTAGGTGTGAGAGTTTGAATTTATGCATGTATGTCAATCAAAGGGACACTTTTATTCAAGTCATTATGAATATTCTTATGTCATCACTCCTTGTTAGTGGTCTTACCATTACCATACCCACCCTTCTCAAAAATTTCTTGCAACCAACTGATGCGGGAGCATCATCATCAAGCACACATGGCCATGGATGATTTTAAGGATGAAAATTTATTTTAAAATGTAGAAACCTTCGCGAATATTACTAATCCTTCATATGCCAACTATAAATGATTGGCGATATTTTTGTAAAAATATTCAAGTTTTTAAGGATTTTATATAGTTTTTATAAAATTTTGGCGATTTTTGAGGTAAAATAATTTTATCCTATAGAATTTGGGCGAATCATTTTTAAAATAGTGAATCTGGTTTTTGGAAAAACCATGGAAAATTAGCCCATGAGTGAAATTTAGCCCCTAAAAATCATCTCTGCACATGGCTGGACAACTCAACGACTGGGGATCATTTCAGAATCTGAAATGTTGGGAGTTACTACGAATCTTTTGGAGCTGATTGGAAAAACGGAAGAATACCAAACGCTTGGAAGCTGATGATCATGAGTGATCTGGGAGTTTCACTCCTAGCCTTGAATGTAACCGAACTTAGGTAGCAGTTAGGTTTTCGTTTCGAGTAGACGAATAGTCGGGGGGAACCCTAAGGACCCTCTGAGATAAATAGAGGTTTTGTACACCCAAAGGAGGATGTTGCGAGTTAGTAGGAGATTTCTGAGTTTTTAATTGTTGTTTGATTAAAGTTGTATCCATTTTTATTTTGAATGAATATAACAGAGGAAAATTGATCCAATGTGTGGATGTTGTTATTGCTTGCAAATTTCCTGTTATTGTTGTTTTCATAAATGAATGTATGAAACTGTGATATGTTAGTATAAGTTTCAATTGTTTCTCTTGGGAGAGTTTTGAGTGCAACGAGTGCACATAATCTGCAAGGAGTGCGTTGACAGAGGTGAGTTAACCTCAGAGAAGCTCAGGAGAGATATCGTTGAATCTTCACCAACAGAAGTGCAAGGAGTGCACAGGAAGAAATTTGTGTTGGGTTCAAAGAGAGAGAGAGAGAGAGAGAGAGACAGAGTTACTGAACACTCTGTAAGGAGGAGCTCTGAAAGGTGTGCATTGAGCAAAAGGAGAATGCGAGGAGGGAGAGAAGAATTTATTTTCAAGAAATCCTTCGGATTTGAGTTTATCGAAATACCTGAAACGCAAGGAGTGCGCGGGAAGTCGAAATCTTCACAAAGACGAAGCTCAAGAGAGATAGCACTTTTCAGAAGTGTAGTCAAGGTCCAAGAGATGGACTTGTGGGAGGTGCAAAGGTTGAGACCTTTGGATACTTAGAAAATATTCTAATTCAGAGGAAGTCATAAGCTCAGGAGGGAGAGCAACATTGGTCATTAGATCATCGATTCAGAGGACCAACAGTCATCCGATCAAATCAAGGTGTGTGAGCCTTATCATTTTGCACACGCAAGAGAGGGAAATTGCCAAAGTTCTAAAGTCCCAAAGTAATTTGGGACCGTTCGATCGTCTGAAGTAAATATAAACCATCCAATTGTTTGAAGTAAATCTCCACCGTCCGATCGTCCGAAGTAAATATTAAGCGTTGGATCGTCCGAAGTAGATCAAAACCGTCAGATCTAAAGAATAGGTGGCACGAATCAATGGATCCTGAATAAAGACCTGAAGTAAACGTCAATCATCCAATCCAGAGGGCAGGTGGCATAAATCCGTGGACTCCGGGTAAAGACCCGAAGTAAATATAAACCATTTGATTCAGGAGAACTAGATCTTAATCATTTTTTTGGAAGAGGCAGATCTCAGCCATCAGTATAGAAGCATCGTCAAGATCATAAGATCGACGGTCATGATCGATTACGAGGCCAGAAAGTGCCCAGACATTAAAATTTTGAGGGAGGGCCGCAATCGAAACCACGGTATCGGTGAAGAGGTACATGGCAACTAGAGGTAAATTATGGGGAGAAAAGCAGTTGATCCCAAACCACTCTTGGATGCACCCATAATAATTATCTTACACAAGGATGTATCATGAGGTCACATGTGATAGGGGGCTAACGAGAAGAGAGCTTGTGCTTGAAACCTAAGAGTTCAGTCGCACGAAGAAGGAGGTTGTGGTTTCCATAGAATCTACAACAGAGGACCGAAAGGACCTGTGGTATTTTGTAAGTGAGACCATCAAGGTCTCAGAGAGACAATTCAGCTCGGAGTTAAATATCCTTGACCAGGAGGTCACATAACCCTTAGGAGAGAAAGGGGGGGTTCCATCAAGTGGTATCAGAGCTGAATTTTTTCTTGCAGACAGCAGGCAAAGGAGAGGAGGCAAAATAAATCGAAGTTGTACTCTATTTGTGAGAGACCGTCAACACAATGCCACCAAGGAGACGAGTGGAGCCACCTTTAGCCAATAGGGCTGTAGAAAGAGAAATGTGAGAGCTTTGTGCAAGATTAGAGGCAATTGAGTCAGTGCAGAGGAGAGCACCTGATGTTGGAGACATCAGCGATGTCGAGAGTGAAGAAGTAGAAGTCAAAGAAGATGTAGAGGAAAATGTTTTCGAAGAATGCTTGCTAAGAGTAGTTGTTAGATTGGGAGCTAGAGCCAAGATAGAGGTCCCAATGTATGAAGGAAATTTGGATGTTGAAGAGTTGTTGGATTGGATAAGATCCATGGAAAAATATTTCAACTATGAAGATGTCGATGAAGAGAAAAGGGTGAGACATGTTGTCACCAGCCTAAAAGGACATGCAACACTATGGTGGGATGAACTGTAGGCTTAGAGTAGAATGAAAGGCAAACAAAAGATAAAGAATTGGGACAGAATGGTAAACAAGATGAAGGTTAAATTCATGCCCAAAGATTATCATATCAATTTGTTCAGGAAGTTGCAGAACCTGAGGCAGAAGGGTATGACAGTTAAGGAGTACACAGAGGAGTTCTACAAGCTAAACATCAGAACTGGACAAAGAGATAAAGATGAAGAAAAAGTTTTCAAGTATATAAATGGCCCAAGGTATGAAATCCACAATGAGATCAGCATGATGTCAGTAAGGAAAATGGAGGATGCTTATCAGTTTGCATTGAAGGCAGAGGAGAAGTTGACCAGAAAACTAATCCAACGAGGTAGAGGTAAAATCCAAATCCTGAACAAAGGCAAGGAAGTTTCCCATGACAAGGCACACAAATCCAAAGACGAGACTAAGAAACCACATAGTAACTCGGAAAGAGGAGGAAGTTCTCGAGGAAGACAAGATGGTGGAAGAAGTTCTTCTAGAGGAAGAGGAAGAAGCAGAGAAGAAGTAAGGTTCTATGTCTGTGGAAATATAGGGCACATGTCTTGGGAATGTCCCAAGAAAAAGAAAGAAGAAGGAGGTGAATCTCACATTTCAGAAGCACAGAGAAGGAAAGTTGAAGCAGAAGGAGCAGAGGATGGAACATCCCTGATGTTGAGAAAGGTTCTCTTAAAACCAAAGGTAGAAGTTGAAAAGCCAGTGCAGAGGAACAGTCTATTCAGGACAACTTGCAAGACTAAAGACAGAGTATGCAAGGTGATAATCGACAGTGGGAGCACTGATAACCTACTATCCACAGAGATGATGGAGAAATTGGAGCTCGAGACAACTGCACACCTAAAACCATACAAAGTCTCATGGTTTCAGAAAGGACACCAGATAATGGTTACTAAACAATGTTTGGTTGAATTTAAGTTAGGAGGATATAGAGATGAAATTATATGTGATGTAATTCCCTTGGATGTATACCATATTTTGTTGGGAAGACCATGGAAGTTTGACAAGAATATCAT
This sequence comes from Picea engelmannii, assembly GCA_009831015.1. Classification (NCBI taxonomy): domain Eukaryota; kingdom Viridiplantae; phylum Streptophyta; class Pinopsida; order Pinales; family Pinaceae; genus Picea; species Picea engelmannii. Next base: position 920,995 of record ML782255.1, read on the forward strand.
TCATGATGGGAGGAAGAATACATACACCTTGGAGAAGAATGGTAGGATGCACATGTTACTGCCTATAGAGGAGAAGAAAGTGAAAGAGGAAGCCAACACAAGCATACTTCTCATGAGTGGGAAGGAATTCCTGAAATAAGTTAAGAAATAATAGGAGATGCAGTTTGTTGTGGTGAGGAAACCCAGAGTTATCCTTACAAGTACTTCGATGGATGATTTTCCTAAAGAAGTTCAGGAATTGTTGGATAATTTTGCTGACATAGTGGTGGATGAGCTTCCTAACTCATTTCCACCCATCAGAAGTATCATCCATCATATTGACTTGATACCAAGAGCAAGTTTTCCAAACAAAGAAACATACAGACTGACACCTCGAGAGAATGAGGAGGTAAAGAACCAAGTCCAGGAATTGTTAGACAAGGGGTTGGTCAGAGAGATCTTGATTCCATGTGCAGTACCAACTGTGTTGAGTCCAAAGAATAATGGAGGATGGAGAATGTGTACAGACTCAAGAGCCATTAAAAAGATCACCATCAGGTATAGATTTCCTTTGCCAAGAATGGATGACTTAATGGATTGTTTAAGTGGAGAAAATTTCTTTTCCAAGATAGATTTGAAAAGTGGATATCACCAGATAAGGATGAGAGAAGGTGATTAATGGAAAAAAAACCTTTAAGACAAATGAAGGTTTGTATGAGTGGCTTGTTATGCCATTTGGCTTAACAAATGCCTCGAGTACTTTTATGAGGTTGATGAATGAAATACTGAAAGATTTCATTGGCAAGTTTTTGGTTTTGTATCTAGACAATATATTGATCTTTAGTAGGACTAAAGAGGAGCATTTGAGACACCTAACACTAGTGATGAGGAGACTACAGCAGGAAAAGTTGCTGATAAATATAAAGAAGTCTTATTTTATGAAGACATAACTCATTTACTTGGGTTTTTTGATCTCTTCAAATGAACTAAAGATGGATCCAAAGAAGGTGAAAGAAAACAAAGAATGGCCATCACCAAGGAGAATGTTTGAGGTAAGAAGATTCCATGGATTATCAAGTTTCTATAGGAATTTCATCAGAGACTTCAGTGGAATTTGTGCACCAATGATGGACACAGTAAAGAAGAAGCACAAGTATTTTAAATGGAAAGAGGAGGCCGAGAGGAGCTTCAATATATTGAAGGAGAAAATACAAGAACGACCAATTCTGATCCTACCAAATTTTGGAAAGACATTTCAAGTGAGATGTGATGCAAGTGGAGTTGCAATTGGAGCAGTTTGAGCAAGGATAATAGATCGATTGCCTATTTCAATGAGAAGTTGAATGAGACTAAGAGAAAATACTCCACATGTGATAAGGAGGTTTATGCCATAATTCAAGCCTTGAATAAATGGAGACATTACCTTGTTCCACAGGAATTTGTCTTGTATAGCGACAACCAAGATTTAAAATTCATAACCAGACAGGAAAAATTGAATCAGAGGCAAGCAAAGTGGATTGAATTTATGAAGAATTTTACTTTTTTCATAAAACATATTGTTGGGAATGCTAACAAAGTTGTTGATTCATTGAGAAGGAGATGTTTGATTCTATAGGAATTTTAGGTGAAGACCTTAGGGTTTTAACACCTTAAGGAAATGTACAATGATGATCCAGATTTCAAGGAAGTATACGAAGCATGTGTGAATCATGTGCTGAGAGACAGGAGCCAGTGGGCAGAGTATATGATTCAAGAGGGATTTTTGTTCAAGGGCAATCAGTTGTGCATACCAAAATGATCAATGAGGGATAACATTTTGAAGGAAAAGCATGGTGGGGGATTGGATGGACATTTCGGCCATGATAAGACATTTGCACAGTTGAGCAGTTCATACTATTGGCCAAGTATGAGAAAAGAAGTGATAAAGTTTGTGAAAAAATGCAGAATATGCCAACATGCAAAAGGAAAAAGACAGAACATTGGATTATATCAACCATTTCCAATACCAGAGAGGCCTTGGGATGCAATAAGCATGGATTTTGTGTTGGGACTACCAAGAACGCAAAGAGGATGTGATTCCATATTTGTGGTGGTGGATAGGTTTTCAAAGATGGCACACTTTAACCCATGCCAGAAGACCATTGATGTAACACATGTTGCAAATATGTTTTTAAAGGAAGTTGTGAGACTTCACAGACTACCCAAGAGCATTCTCTCAGACAGAGACACAAAATTTATTGGTCATTTTTTGAGAACACTGTGGAAGAAGTTGGGGACATATTTGTCCTTCCGCTCAGCTTATCACCCTCAGACAGATGGGCAGACTGAAGTGGTAAACAAAAGTTTTGGAAACTTATTGAGGAGTCTAGTCACTGAGCATCATAATCAGTGGGATCAGATTCTTCCACAAGAAGAATTTGCATACAATGACTCACCCAATAGGAGCACTGGAAAGAGCCCATTCCAAATACTGTATGGAATGCAACCCAGGGGAGTATCTGAGTTGAGAGACTTAGAACAGAATGAGATCAGAAGCATTGGAGAAGAAGATTTTGCTGCAGAAATGCAAAAAATCCATAGCCAGATTAGAGGACAGTTGCAGAGATCTAACCAAGAGTACAAGTGCAAAGTTGATCAACATCGCAGAGAACTTCAATTTGAAGTAGGAGATCAGGTTCTAGAACATCTCAAGAAAGAAAGGTTCCCTAGGGGAACGTATAACAAGTTGAAGATGAAGAAGATATGGCCATGTAAGATATTAAGGAAGTTTGGTGCAAACGCCTATGAGATTGAGCTTCCAGATGATGTGGGCATATCACCCATATTCAACGTTTCAGACCTGTACCCTTACATGGAATATGACTCAGAGGGATGAGAATTCAAAGAGAAGATCCAGTGGGAGAAACAAATGCCTATAGCAGAAAAACCACAGATGGAGAAGATAATTGATCAGAGGATTAGCAAGAAGACCAAGAGGAAGACCCATCTTGAATATTTGTTCAAGTGGAAGGGACACCCAATAGAAGATTCCAGTTGGGAAAATGAAGCTGATATCCAGAAGCATGGAAAGTCGGTGTAGGAGCTCATGGAAAGGAGTCCATAAATATTTGTCCAGGGGAGTATGATGCAGGAGCATCGTCAACAAGCACACGTGGTAGGAAAACTCAGCGGCTGGGGATCATTTTGAAATCTGAAACGCTGGGAGTTACTGTGAATCTTTTGGAGCTGATTGGAAAAATGGCAGAATACCAAACGCTTGGAAGCTAATGATCACGAGTGATCTGGGAGTTTCACTCCTAGCCTTGAATGTAACCGAGCTTAGGTAGCAGTTAGGTTTTTTTTTCGAGTAGACGAGTAGTCGGGGGGAACCCTAAGGACCCTCTGAGATAAATAGAGGTTTTGTACACCCAAACAAGGTTGTTGCGAGTTAGTAGGAGATTTATGAGTTTTTAGTTGTTGTTTCATTAAAGTTGTAGCCATTTTTATTTTGAATGAATATAACAGAGGAAAATTGATCCAATATGTGGATGTTATTATTGCTTGCAAATTTCTTGTTATTGTTGTTTCCGTAAATGAATGTATGAAATTGCGATATGTTAGTATAGGTTTCAATTGTTTCTCTCTAGAGAGTTTCAAGTACAAGGAGTGCACATAGTCTACAAGGAGTGCGTTGACAGAGGTGAGTTAACCTCAGAGAAGCTCAAGAGAGATAACGTTGAATTTTCACCAACAGAAGTGCAAGGAGTGCACAGGAAGAACTCTGTGTTGGGTTCAGAGAGAGAGAGACATAGTTACTAAACACTCTATAAGGAGGAGCTATGTAAGGTGTGCATCGAGAAAAAGGAGAACGCCAGGAGGGCGAGAAGAATTTATTTTCAAGAAATCCTTCGGATCTGAGTTTATCGAAATCCCTGAAACGCAAGGAGTGTGCGAGAAGTTAAAATATTCACAAACATGAAGCTTAGGAGAGATAAAAAAATTTAGAAGTGTAGTCTAGGTCCAAGAGATGGACTCGTAGGAGGTGCAAAGGTTGAGACCTTTGGATACTTAGAAAATCTTCTAATTTAGAGGAAGTCAGAAGCTCAAGAGGGAGAGCGACAGTGGTCATTGGATCACTGATTCATAGGACCAACAACCATCCGATCAAATCAAGGTGCAAGAGCCTTAGCGTTTTGCACACATAAGAGAGGGAACTTGCCAAAGTTTTGAAGTCCCGAAGTAATTTGGGACTGTCCGGGCGTCCAAAGTAAATTTCAACCGTCCGATCGTCCGAAGTAAATCTCAATCGTCTGATCATCCGAAGTAAATCTCAAGTGTCAGATCATCCGAAGTAGATCTGAACCGTCAGATCTGAAGAACAGGTGACATGAATCTATGGATCCTAGATAAAGACCCAAATTAAATGCCAATCGTCCGATCCAGAGGGCAGGTGGCATAAATCTATGGACTCTGGGTTAAGATGTTAGGGTCCTAAAGCGCACATAGGTAGAACAATATATTCGGATGTAATAAAGGTCAATATTAATAAGGCCTTTCAATAAAATAGAATAAGGTGGATGTAAAAAGACCTAATAGAAGCTTCCGCTTCTAGAAGAATCTTCCTCTAGATGCTTCTTTTAATAGACATATTTAGTATAAATAGGATTCGAGGGTATTAGAACCCTAGATTGGATAATATTGTAATAGAGTGTTGCTCAACTGGAGGTTGCCCCCTCGAAGAGGCCTGTGAACATTGCTTTCAGAATCAAAGTGTTATTTATGTTGTTGTTCTTATATCATTTCAGTGCTATTGTGGTGATTGTTCTGGTTATATTGTTGTTATTCTACCATTACTAGAATTTTATTTCTATTCTACATAGTTTTTATATCTAACATATTACAAGTGGTATTAGAGCACTTTCCTCGGCAGAAAGTGTAGGTTAAATTTTTTTTCAGGGTAGAGACGTATTCCAACATCTTTAATCCACAGAGATCTATCATTACGTGCATAAACCCACAGTTGAGGGATTCATACACGTAGGAAATACAAGTGGTTCTTAAGCGTACATATGTTGGCCACCCTTGTAACCCCTGTTGGTACCCCTTCGAGTGGTAGAACATCAGACAGCACCTGTGTACGGATCAGCCTAGATTACCTGAATTCCTCTTTAGATAAATCGTTCGACCGCCTGACTGTTATAGTGTCACCGAGAACATCACTCTAGAAGATACTCTCTAGTACCTGGGTAATCGGGTAGTATGGCTAAGGGTACGGTCTATCCTCCTTAATTAGTGCCCTAAGATATTGGGCCGAGTACTACTGTTAGACCCTGCACGTATATCAGAGAGCTATATCACAGGGAAAACTCTTGTCTGTAGAACTCTTGAATACCCAACCATTGGGGACAGAAACATAAACAAATTAAAACAGACAAGATCTATTGCCACGCAACTGTGTTCGGGTTTCCAAATCACTACACATTTCTTCTTGGTTAAGCATTTGGGCATTTCATCACTGCAGTATTCTTCAGACCAGAGTATTCTGGAAAAATTTTCACCATTATTTGAGACCTATTCCATTGGATTCATCTCTTCGCCCTTATCACATTCATCCATATCATTTTTCAGCAAAATTTTTGACCCTGCCCGTCCCTTTTCAATTCCCCCAAAATCCTCATGGCCCATACCCATAGCCAAGACTTGGAAGCCTGCTTCAACACCTTGCAATCTGGTCTCATCAATACCCAACAAGAAGTGAAACAACTCAGTGCCAATGTTGTCGCCATCAATACAACTATGCAATCCTCAATGGAGGAAATCAAACAAGACCTCACCACCCAGCTTGAATCTGTCTTTTCGGCACTCTACACCAAACTGCATATCCCTACAAATAACCCTTCCTCTTCCTCACCTCCACATACTAAAGGTGACCATTCCTCTCATTCCCATAACTTTCAGAACCATCACTTTCAACGTGACATACGCCTTCCTCGGGTGGATGTGACCAAATTTGATGGCTCGGACCCCACTGGTTGGGTAACCCAAATGGAACATTATTTCTCTTTATATGGCATTACAAATGACTTGGCCAAAATCCGTTATGGTGTTCTCCATCTAGATCAAGAATGTTGGCAATGGTGGCAATGGAGAAAAACTTCTTGTCAAGGGTATATTGTTTGGACACACTTTGTGCAGAGCTTTATGAACGCTTTGACACTGACAACAACCATTTGGGTCATTTGACAAAGTTGAAACAATTAGGAACAGTGGAAGACTTTATAGCTGCCTTTAAGTGCTTGGCTTTTAGAACAGAGGGCATTTCTGATGCCTTTTTCCAAGAGTGTTTTCTCAACGGCTTCAAGGATGAGATTCGGGCCCATGTCCTCATGGCTCAGCCTTAGAGTTGGGTGGAGACTACTAAAAGAGCTAAATAAGCACAACAAGTTGTATCTTCTCAAAACCGAAAACCATCCTTTATCCCTCGCCCTAAACCAGTAAATCCCACTACTCCCTCTGCTCCACTAAAGATCCAAAAATTGACCAGGGTTGAAATGGTTGAATGCCAACTCAAAGGCCTTTGTTATAACTGTGATGACAAATATTTCCTGGGCCACAAGTGTAAAGAACAAAATATTTTGATGGCCGTCTCTGAGGATATTTCGGAAGAGGATGTAGAAACTCTCCTTGTGTATGAGTCACCTGAATCCACTGACATAACCCCTCCCTTAGACCCTCTCGAAGTAGAACTGGTCATTTCCCTCAATGCTCTCACTAGCTTCTCTGCTCCCCAAACCCTCAAGCTAATCGGTTACATCAAGCATCGGAAAGTCATCATTCTGGTTGATAGTGGCAGCACCCGTAATTTTATCCATTGCCACATTTCCCAAGAAACTCATTGCTACATCCATGCCATCAATAATTTCCAAATCATGATTGCCAATGGTGGTTCCATGAAATGTGGAGGGCGTTGTGAAAATGTGTGTCTCCAAATTGGTGACTACCACCTGAAATCCCATATGTTTGCTATCGACATGGGAGGTTGTGACATTGTGTTGGGTGCAGATTGGCTAAGGACTTTGGGTCCCATTCTCGTGGATTTTAAAGACTTAACCATGCAATTCGACTAGGAGGGCCATCAATATAAGTTCCAAGGCATCACCGTCGGGTCACCTGAGATCATTAGTTCCCATCCAATGGAAAAGCTGCTCAAAAAAGGTCATTCTGGTGTTATCGCCCAACTCCATGCCATACAAGAAACAGAGACACCCTCGGTCCTGCAAGACCTCCAAGCCATCCTTTATAAACATCAATTGGTCTTTTCCACTCCCCAAGGACTCCCTCCTTCCCATGGTGTTCATGATCATTCCATTCCCCTTGTACCCGGAAGCCTTCCTCCCAATATCCGTCCATATCGTCACCCCTTTTCCCAAAAAAATGAAATTGAGAA
>ML782255.1:928909-948850 GCA_009831015.1 Picea engelmannii
AAGATTGAAGCTATGCAAGACTGGCCTCACCCAAAGACTCTTAAGAGCTTGCGTGGATTTCTAGGCTTAACAGGGTATTATCGCAAGTTTGTTAAGAATTATGGGAAGATTGCAGCACCTCTCACTGCTCTCCTCAAAAAGAATTCTTTCACTTGGACTCCAGCCACTGCTCAAGCTTTTCAAACCTTGAAAATGGCCATGTGCACCACTCTAGTCCTCACCCTTCCCGATTTCACAAAGACCTTTGTGTTGGAATGTGATGCCTCAAGGAAAGGAATTGGTGTTGTCCTTATGCAAGAGGGTCAACCTTTGGCCTTTACTAGCAAGCAACTATCTGAAATAAATCTAGGCAAATCCATCTATGAAAAGGAAATGTTGGCTATTTTGCATGTTGTTGATATGTGGCACCCTTATCTATTGGGGCAACGTTTCCAAATTAAGACAAACCATCAAAGCCTCAAGTATTTTCTGGAACAATGCATTTCCTCCCCAGAACAACAAAAATGGGTGACTAAGCTCTTTGGATATGATTATGAGATCATTTACAAGAAAGGAAAAGACAATGTGGTTATGGATGCACTTTCCCAAAAATATGAAGATTAAGGATCCCTTTTTTCTCTTTCATTCATTGTACCAGATTGGCTCCAAGCCATTCACCAGGAATGGCTACAAGATCCAAAAAGTTTGCATATGATCCAACAATTGCAGTCCAATGCTCCAACTTCCCCAGGGTACTCTTTGCTCCATGATGAACTTCGATACAAAGGTCATTTGTATTTAAGTAAACAATCAAAGATTAAATCCACGGTACTTTCTAAGCTTCATGCTACACCCACAACAGGGCACTCCGGGTTCACCAAAACCTATGACAGGGTCAAACGTTCCTTTTTCTAGGATGGTATGAAATAGGACATTCGTAATTTTGTCGTTGAATGTGATGTGTGTCAACGCAACAAGGGAGAAACAGTCAAATATTCAGGCACACTACAACTGCTCCTGATTCCACCTGTTATTTGGAAGGATATCTCTATGGATTTTATTAGCGGCTTACCCAAATCGGGAAATAAATTAGTCATCATGGTGGTTGTTGATCACCTTTCCAAGTATGCTCATTTATGCACCCTTCAACACCCGTTTACAGCATCCACGGTGGCTCAAATTTTCATGGATCAGGTCTTCAATCTTCATGGCATGCTGCACTCTATTGTTTCTGATCGCGACCCAACTTTCACAAGAAATTTTTGGCAAGAATTGTTCAAGCTACAAGGCACTGAATTTCATCTCAGCACAACTTATCATCCCTAGACTGATGGCCAAACGGAAGATGTCAACAAGTGTTTGGAAACATATTTGAGTTGTTTTGACTCAGAAAAGCAAAATTAGTGGGCTCAATGGTTACCCCTAGCTTAATGGGGGTACAACACTTCATACCATACAGCTACACGCATGATTCCTTTTGAAGCGGTATATGGAAAAAATCCACCTTCAGTTCTCTCATAATTACTGGGTCCCTCAAAGGTCCAAGCGGTTGACCAAACACTTATAGCTCGAGAGGCTATTCTCCATACCCTCAAAGAGAATTTGGTCATGGCACAGAATCGCATGAAGCAACAAGCAGATCAAGGTCACTCTGAACGTCAATTTGCAGAAGGGGATCAAGTGTTTCTTCGGCTGCAACCTTACAAGCAAACTTCCCTCAAGGTGGAGCATTGTTAGAACCTAGCACCCAAATTTCATGGTCCTTATACCATTCTCAAGCGTGTGGGACAAGTAGCCTATCAGTTAGCTTTTCCCAGCCATTCGAAGCTACATCATGTTTTTCATGTTTCATGCTTAAGGAAGGTGATTGGAGCTAAGTGCCAAATTCAAACCAACCTTCCTGAGTTAGTTGAAGAAGGATCCATTTGGCTACAGCCAAAAGCAGTTTTGGACCAGCGTGAGCGTCGCCTACGTCAGAGAACCATCAAGGAATTATTATTCCAGTGGAAAGATACAACTCCAGCAGATGCCACTTGGGAACCAGCCACCATTCTGCAGCACTTTCCTCATCTCAAGCCTTGAGGACAAGGTTGTTTTTAAGGGGGCGGACATGTTAGGGTCCTAACTCGCATATAGGTAGAACAATATATTCGAATGTAATAAAGGTCAATATTACTAAGGCCTTTCAATAAAATAGAATAAGGCAGATGTAAGAAGACCTAATAGAAGCTTTTGCTTCTAGAAGGATCTTCCTCTAGATGCTTCTTTTAATAGACATATTTAGTATAAATAGGAGTCGAGGGTATGACAACCCTAGCTTGGATAATATTGTAATAGAGCGTTGCTCAACTAGAGGTTTCCCCCTCGAAGAGGCCTGTGAACATTGCTTTCAGAATAAAAGTGTTATTTATGTTGTTGTTCTTATATCATTTCAGAGCTATTGTGGTGATTGTTCTAGTTATATTGTTGTTATTCTGCCATTACTAGCATTTTATTTTTGTTCTGCATACTTTTTATATCTGGTATATTACAAAATACCCAAAGTAAATATCAATCGTCCGATTCAGGAGAACTAGATCTAAATCGTTGTTTTGGAAGAGGCAAATCTCAGCCGTCAGTCCAGAAGCACCGTCAAGATCATAAGATCGACAGCCATGCTCGATTATGGGGCCAGAAAGTGCTCGGACATTAAAATTTTGAGGGTGTGCCACAATCGAAACCACGGTATTGGTGAAGAGGTACATGGCAACTGGAGGTAAATTGTGTAGAGAAAAGCGGTTGATCCCAAACCACTCTTGGACGTGCCCACAATCATTGGCTTACGCAAGTACGTAGCCCGATGTCACATGTGACAGGGAGCTAACGAGAAGAGAGCTCGTGCCTGAAACCTGAGAGTTCATTTGCACAAAGAAGGAGGTCGTGGGTGCCATAGAACTTGCAACATAGGACCAAAAGGACCCGTGGTAGTTCGTAAGTGAGACCATCAAGGTATTAGAGAGCCAATTCGGCTCGGAGTTGAAGATCCTTGATCGGGAGTTCGCGTAACCCTTAGAAGAGAAAGGGGGGGTTTCATCACCAACCTACATGACATACCTGCCATAGTCATGACCATCAAATTTTACTTGATTTAGATATTACCAATATCTTTATGGGCTTCTGAATTTCCATTTTTAATTTATGTTGGTAAACCATTTTCCATTATTCCTATAAATTGAACACTATGTGCATGGTTGTTACAATTTTGAGACATTGTTCATTTGTCGCTACTCCAAGAAAATGCTTGTTGTTACTTCCATATGTTTGTTGCTAAACAATTCTACTCTACCATGGGAGGCTCTATTATGTGATACAAACCTCTAAGTTTGGATCAGTTGTAGAGTAATCTAGAGGTATATCAAATTTTCCTCCAAGTAGTTTGGATAACATATTTTGAGAGGTTGCAAGGGTTTTTTCCATTTAATGCATTAGTGTTTTCTCAAAAACAAATCTTTTCTACTACCATTTTGCATGGGATTCATCTTAGAATCAATGAAGAAAACATTGCTAGGGTCATGGGCCTACCAAAGATAGGTGAGATATGGTTTTGAAGAAAGATTGTGTTGAATCAAGATCAACTTAATGTTTTTATCAGTGATGAGACTGACACATATGGGAAGAAGGGTGTACAATGTTTTCCTTATCTCATCCATGGCTAACTACAACATATTTTTTTCAAAAGTACTTGATATATGAAGAGAGGCACAACCTCTTATTTGCGTACCACTTCAAGTTTCTTTCACACCTACATTATCAGAGGTTAATCAATATTCCCTAATTTTTGTTAGAGAGCCTATAATTATCATCTCATAATTTCATAGGCACCAAAAAATCTAATGCAAGTGTCACCCATGATAGGTTAATAAAACTACTAGTTTTGGATGCCTTATCCAAACAAAACAAAAAATGGGAAGCTTTCTTATAAAGGGATCCTCAAATACAAAGAGTCGAAAGCATTTAAATAGAGGAACAACATGAAGAAGAAGTAGAGGAACAACTAGAAGAAGAAGCATATGAAAAATACGAGGAAGAATCTAAACAACCAAAGGAGGAGACAATCAAACAACATCAAGTCGTTGTTTATCAATCTGAATAGTGAGTGCATCCCTCAAATTTTTTTTAGGATGATAGAGATGTTGATATTACTGGTGAATAATCTCCAAGGAAAAATATTCATCCATGCCCAATTATTGATGAAGCTCCTAATACCATGAGAACAATATAATCAAAAAAGAAAAGTGAAAGATCCACAATAGACGAGATTTCAATATCCATTCCAAAGAAAAAGAGGAAAATATTTATTGTTGCAATAGAAACAACAAGCTCTCCAAAAAACATTGATGTTGTTACATAAGAACCAACCCCAAAAATCCTTGTGGTTGTCACAAAAGAACTAACTATATATAGTTATGTTAACTACATAGATGATACATTTGATAAGGGAAAATAAGCAAGTGCTTCTACACAAGAACCAAAACCTATAGGCCCTGAGGTTGCTACACAAGAACTAGTCTCAGAAGGCCCTATTGTCACCAAACAAGAACCAATAGTGGAAGAAATAACTGAAGAAAATCCCTATGGGATAGAGGCTACTACTCCATAAGAACCTACTACATAACAAGTGTTGCCAAAACAACCGCTCCTCAAAATTTTCAATTAAATGTCATAAAAGTGGGTGGAGATTTGGTTGATAGTCCTCAACATAAATTTTTAGAAGAAGAAATCATGACTACAAAAGCTAATGGAGATCATGTTGTATCCCTAACAAGAAAATGAGAAAAAGGATTCCTATCTTCTTACCAAGTAAGATACACAAAATACCTTCTCATTCTTCTCTTCATAAGTAGAATTATAAGTTAAGGAAGGAAAACAGATGGTTAGAATAGAAATTGAAGACTCTCATAAATAAGTTATATGGGCATAAGTTGCATGTTGGGTTGGACACCCTCATCTAGTATTTTGACATGTTCACTTGGTCATCTCGTGATCTGAATCAGATCTGACAAGAACAATTGGCTATCGGCACGAGACTCTAAGATGATCAACACATGCATTGTTAAGGTTATGGATGATAAAGGAAATCAGTTTGTTGGCGTGAAGGGCCCCATGACATCATGATTGATGTCCATTTTGTATGTAATAGATGTAAAATTGGGCAGTATATTGTTGTATGTAAAGGAATAACAAGACTCTCATAATACCTTTCCCATGTGGGATAAAGGACAAGCAAATAAAGAAACTAAGGGGAAATGAATTAGAGAAAAGTTGAAGCAATGGGGATGCCTGACCTTCTATCTATCCTCTTATTCAACTCAACATTCTATATCATGTATCACCACAATGAGAAATGGGTTCTTTGGGCTGTGAATGATGTAGACAGGTTGTCCAAATGTCACTGAGAAGAAGAGATATGTACTAGAGAGCCTGTACCTTGCCCATTGTTGAACAAATAAGACCCTGGACGAAGCCAAAAGAATGTTGGTTTTCCCGTTTGGGTTTCCAAGGTAAATTATGAGTTTATTTTTGGTTATTCCTTTGTGTTTGCGTTGTTCATGAATGGTTAATGTGTGCATTGTAACTTAATGGTTGTATGTGTTTCATTTATCAAATTGAATTTCGTACTAGTTATTGTCTAAGCTCGTGTTATATAAATATGGTTGTTATGGATTTGTAAAACAGACTAACAACTCTTTGATGATAGTTGTGCATTGAATTTTTGAGTTGGGAATCAATGACCCTCCTTCCAGAGTCGTTTCTATTCATTTGGGGGTTTCTAATTTCAGTTTTAGAGTCGTTGGGCACATTGTTTAGTTTGTTGGGAATTTTCCTTTTCCAACAAAGCATAAACGTCATATATATCAAAGTATAGGAGTGTTGGGGTGCTTATTATTTTCCCATGCACCATATACATGTTTTTTCCCATTCATCGACTATCAAATTCGCCCCAAAACGTTTTTCCTCCGTCGTCAAATGCCAAATTGACTTTTGAAACATTTTATATATCTGTCAATGACACAATCAACTTCCATACATTTTTTGTGTGCCGTGGGTCATCAAAATTTATCCAAAACAAAAATCTTATCTCGATGGTCACTAAATTCACCCTTAGAGTTTCTTCTAAGACTACCAGTCACCAATTCCAATTTTTATAAGGTTCCCCTTCACTGTTGGCCACCAAATTCACATTTTAACTATTTATTCTAACCTTAAGTCGACCTAATCTGACCAAACTCTTTCTTAGTCGAATTCCTTTCCTCATTTGATTTGAAATCCTTCCTAGTCGACACAATCCACCCACCTTTCGATTGGATACTTATTTTTTGGTTTATTTGGCTATTTGGTTGACTCACTTTGAGTCTAATATGACTTGGGTAAATATGAATTGGTTAAATACGACTTGGATAAATTTGACTTGGTCAACCTGGCCCTTGGTCGACTCGACTTTAGCCGATTTGATTTACTTCCAACATGACTTGCATATTTCCAACTCATTTGTACCCGACTCGACTTGTGGCTTGATTGGTCGAGAATTTTTTGTCATCCAAAGAGATAAGGTTATAATTGTTTTACAGATAATTCCATGTTGATGAGACAGATATGATATAATCCTCTCGTTTATGGATCATATAGTATAAGAGCAGAAGTTTGAATGCATTCAACGAGCCCTGTATTGTAAGTATCCACAGAAGATCATGGAAGCGTCACAAGAAGAAACACCTTCCATCCAAAAATGTAAAGGATGTGATTGAAAGGGACACACTACGAAGAATTGTTGGAAATTGCACCCTGAGAATTGCCCCAAATGTTTTCAAGAAAAAATAAATAATAAATAAATAGGCATTAATATCAGTAGATGATGAGGAATGGGTGGAGAGCACATCAGACCTACAAGTGAATATTAAATTCACTAACCTTCATAAATATGTAGCATTAGTTAGTTGCAGTCACAAGGAGGAGAAGGCAATGACTGAATGTTTTTTCTAGTAAAATCCACATGAAGAAAAGCGAGGTGGATTATTTGTTTGATCCAGGTTCACAATCCAACTTGATATTTGCGCAATTGTTTGAGAAGCTTGGGTTGGAGACTCAAGATCATCCAAATCCATACCCTCTAGGCTAGGTAAGGAAATATGTGGAATTGAAAGTGAGCAAGCAGTGCAAATTTAAGTTTTCAATCAATCAAAACTTTGTTGATGAAGTAGTCATAGATGTGGTTCCTCTAGAAATATGTGGAGTCATCTTGGGAAGTCCATATTTGTATGTGAGGGATGTCATTTTCAAAAGGAGAGTTAAAAAGTATATGCTAGTCAAGGAAGGAAAATCTTATGCCATAAATGCACACCAGGACAAAGCTAATCTCTCTCTGATTAGTTCTCATCAAGAAACAAGAGTCATGGGCAGTACAAAGAAGTTTGTCTTTTAGTTTCTGAGAGAAGGAAAGAAGCAAGGAGAAGGAAGCAAGTTGGAGATGAAGGCATCCTTGGAAGTATGTAGTGGCAAGCAGCTTCAGCAAATACAACAACTAATTGAATCCTACAGGGAAGTGTTTCGAGAGCCTCAAGGACTGCCACCCAAGAGAGAGGTTGAACACGATATTGAGTTGTTTACAGATTCAACACTTCTTAACATTGGGTTGTACAGGTATTCCATCATCAAAGAAAATGAAGTAAAGAAGCAACTGCAAAAACATTTAGAGTAGGGAGTCACCAGACCCAGTACATCACCATGTGGTGCACCCATCATCATGGTGTCAAAGACACATGGAAGATGGAGAATGTGCATTGACTATCGTTCCCTAAATAAGATCACCATCAAGAGAAGATGATGAGTAATCATCATGATCACGATTTCACCTATAATCATGATCTTGACTTCACCCACGTGATCTTATCCACTTTACCATTATACCTCCATCGCCCTACCATTCAAAACTCACTTCCTACCTCACCCTGGCTAGAACAAGAATGTAGAAGAATAAACACTACATTTATCTAACAATATGAGAAGAGAAATGGGGAGTGTGTTAAGACAAGAGCCAAATTGAATTGAGTTCCTTGACGCATATCCTAAATGTAGACGAAATATTCATAGGGAGGGACACTTTGGAACAAATTTTAATTTTCAATGGGTTGTCAAAGGGTTTGGAGCAGTAGTATAGGATGTCAATGATGAAATCGAGGGTGTACAATAGGAATATGATAGGGGACCTGAGGATGTACATGAATTAGAAGAGGAACATCAGAACATACAAGAATTCGAGAGGGATATGAATATGTTCAGGTGATCAGGACTTCTACAAATTAGAAGAAGAAGAGAGGACAACGCCAAGGAAGGAGTAGGTTCAATTTCACCACCATGGACGAGAATGTTTCAAATATGGTCGAAGAATTGAATCCAATTCTTGAGGAGAGAAACCAAGAGGTAAGATACATTAAACCATCTAAAAAATGAAAAACATGTGTGTCGGGGATAATGTTAAGGATGGAAATTTATCTTAGAATGTAGAAACCTTGGCAAATCTTACTAGTCCTTAATATGCAAAGTATAAAATGTTTGGTGATATTTTTGTAAAAATATTCAATTGTTTTAGGATTTTATATAGTTTCTATAAAACTTGGGCTATTTTTAAGGTAAAATAATTTTATTCTATAGAATTTGGGCAAATCACTTTTAGAAAAAATGGAAAATGGCGAATATTTTTTTGGAAAAAGCATGGAAAATTAGCCAATGGGCGATATATAGCCCCTAAAATTATGTCTCATATAAATCATTGACTGTATGGAATAAGATAGAGGAAGTTAATACAGTGAGATAAATTCCTGATGTAGAGTCATGGGAACAATCTAAGAAGCCACAAGCTGACGATTTTCGTTTTACAAGTGATTGTACCGAGATTGATCAGATATTTGAATTGCCTAATTACATTGATCTTAAATTGATGAAAAAGAAAAGGAAGATCAATAAATTGAAGAGAAACATAACAGAATTGAAGATCTTAGATAGGAATATAAAAATCTAAGAATGAATCCCTGAAGGTTTCAAGTGTTAAATTTTCAGAAGGAGATTGAACTGCTTGAAGCTAATAATCAAAATTTTCTTAAAGTAGCTAGGAAATGGTATAAGAAGTCTAGAAAGTTTCAATTGCAAAATAGAAGACTCCAAGGTAAACTCAAAAGATTCCAACCAATGAGGTCAAACTTGAACATTCTCATTCATACAACCTCATAGGCATGACTCATGTTTTGCACTAGTTGACAGACATCAAGAAATTTTGAAGTGTCAAAATTTTCCATCAATTTTGAAGAGCAGCTGACAGGTGTCTCAGTTTGCATGAGGACATGCAAATTATCAGGTTTGGGGGAGATGTAGGGTATCCTTTTTTTATGTGTTTGGTGACTTCTATATCCCCTTATTTTGACAATATCCCTCACTATTTTCTCATTCTACCATCCTTATTGATCTACTATTTTCCATTTTTCCACAATTGCGCTATTATGGGTCCATGAGGTAACATCCATGCCTAATACTTTTAAATTCCTTATTTTGGTAAATAAAATGAATTTGAATTGTTTTTACTTCAAGAAGTTGCTAGAATTTGTTCCTATAGCAACATGATAGGATCTAGTAGCTACCCTGATGGTTATGATACTTGCGATCTTCAAGGACCAAATTGAGCACCTCAGTTGTTACAAGGAAAATCTCTCTATGGCTAGGGGAAAACCCCAAAAGACGGAAACTACTGCAGAAATCAACTCTATTCTCAAGTATGCTATATAAACAAATATGCTAGCAAGACAAGGTAAAAGGCCTACCTCATCCAGACATTTGATGAATTCCATCGTCGAGCACTTGACCCGAAGAAATACACCTGCAACTAGTCCTCAACAACCAAGCAAAGCAAGCATATGGTGATAATATATAATGTTATCACATTCAATAGCATAATCCATTAACATACATAACAAATACTCCCATGGAATAATAATTCAAATATTTTCAAGATATCAATTGGACGAGAAAAGAGTATTTCTATTAAGATATAATCAACATAAGTGAATAAGTTACATACTTTTGTGTCAGCACAGTTTGGAACTAAGAAACTAAGTTCCTTCTAGCTGGGCCTCCACCACTTCTATCCTCCACCAAAGGCAAGCTCATGTAAGAGAGACAATGGAGTTCTCACTCAATAAGGGAAGAGTTTGGGGGTTGAACACTGTGTTTAGACTTAAAGGATAAAGGGATGCAGACTCAATGTGAAGTGAATAATTCCTCCAGAGTAAATTTTCTCTCAAAGTTGAATTCTTTCTCCTCTTTTCCATAGCTCGGAATTGGCCCATTTATAGCTTTCAAATGGAACTGAAGGGTCGAGTCAAAAATTTTCTAGTATATGGAAGGCCAAGGATCATTGATCTCCTGTCATGACATGGAAACTTGACACCATTTTTCATTTTTTGGCACATTTACCGATGTACGAGGGTTGTAGTGGTGCAACCTACATATATGCATGTTGTATAGTAGGCAAGGTGCGTATATGTGGAAAAAATGTATTTTTAGCTCTGGGATTTGCAAAAAGTGATGAAAATTCTACATAGGGAAATGGAAAAAGGCCTTATGTGCAAGATTGCATGGGGTGAGGCAAATCTTGCTATAATATATGCCCCCTAATGTGTGAGGTCAGAGGAGTATCTGCGATGGCTGAAATATGTACTAACTTTGCATACATGACTGCCACATTAGGCTGCCAATTTGAATTACACTACATCTGTACTGACTTTGCATACATGGTTGTCATTTCAATATGTACTGACTTTGCATACATGGCTTCCAATTTGAATTACACTGCAGATCCATGTGAAAATATACCAAACAACTGTTTGTGGCCATGAATAGGAAAATACAAATGCAGTTACATGCCAAAGGTTGTCATATTCATGAACAAGGCCTAGTGGAACCAGTCTCAAAATCAATCTGAAGATATATGTATACAATGGAGTACAATCTGATCTCACATGATCACTGAAATCACATAGGTACTGGTCCAATGAAAAGGAAGCAACATCTCAGGAAAGATGCGGCCACATATTGATGTCTTCAAGTCTTCTACACAATCCGCCAAATATGCAAGTCTACATCATGTGAATAAAGGAGTTGAGGTCGAACACAATGAGACATCGTTTGATTACCGGTCATTGAAGTATATTGTTAACAAATGTGAGACAACCTACCGATGATGAAAGTAGGTATCAAGGTACCGAGTACATTCTTACAAGTGTGAATAAAGGAGTCGGGGTCGAACACTTGTAGAATCCATCGATCAGGAAACATTGATGTATTCCCAACTGTCGATGGTGAGAGAACCTGCCACTAATGACTGCAAGTCTCAAGGTACTCATAGGACTCTAGGTCTCATTTCCATAATAGATGAGTTGAATTCGATGGAAGGAGACCCGCTAAAAGGAGATCATTAAGGCATATCTCATCATTCAGCATGAGGTATAAAGCAGGAGCTTCATGATTTGGAGGAAATCAGACAAAGAACATGTTTACGAACCAATGACCTTGTGCATCTTTCGTTTGTGCCAAGTGCAAGCGGTATAAGAAAAATACCCTCTGAATAACATCCAATGAGGAAAACTGTTGAGAAAGGAGAGGAAACCACCAATAAGGCTAATGGAATCCAAGACATTGCACGAATCCCAATGTGTGAATAGATGTCTTGTTTTCAAACACAAGGGAAACCACCCAGTCAATGACCAATTATGAAATGTTGATTGTTGGGTTCAAGGTTACCTACCAATGAGGAAAGTAGGACCATGGTGCGTAATAGGACAACACCATCATGTGATTCTAAGACAAACTAAGGGTATGGCAGACATGCAAAGTCAAGAGTTCTAAGGAATGGATGACACGGGTTGATAGACATCCTTTGAACAAGAGCATGAGACATATGGAAGACTCCAGCAGCATAGACTTAATGATGAAACCATGAGATGCAGGAGGCATCGATCAATTTCTCCATAGGGACTAGAAGCGTAACCAGTCGGGGGAGAAAACTCTCTATAACAAGATCAGCTTCCTAAGGCCATGCTAAACCCAAAATTATGATGAAAAACAGACTCAATAACTTTGTGCTCTGTTCAAAGGCGACACGAATGCTACCAATAGAAGATAATACTCCCTTCCCACCCGTTTTTTTTTTTTTTTTTCATAGGAAAATGAATGTTATGATACAGAGGAGGAAACAAATGTCGCAAGTCAACAAAAATAGTTCCAGCAGTGGAACATACCTATGCTCAATCCAAGGAGGTGCATGTGGGAGATGGAAACTCGGGGCAATGTTTCCTCGTGGGCATAGGGTGTCAAATTATGAAGGATATAAATGAGGCTTTGCTTGGTTGAGGATGAAAAATTGTTGAGGCAAACGATTTATAACGCAAAGCGAGAACAGGATATAGGCTCAATACTGCAAGCAAGGGCATGAGATGCAATCACAACTTAACGCCAAAAAAGTCTTTTTTCATAATCTTAGTCTACTTGGTTTGAAAAAGGGATAACCTTGTGCCAAATAGATTTCCTTTCAAATCCAATTTACAAGTGTGAAAGAGACAAGTCCACTCGAAAATGTTTTCTCTTTTTGAAAATGAGTCAAAAAATAGCTTAACTAAGACTCACGACCTTTCAAGTCCAATTTAACGAGTGTGAAAGGGAAAAATTCACTCGGCAATATTTTTTTTTTTTAGATGAGTTAGAAAAGAGCTTAAATCATACTCGTTTGGGAGTTTCTAGGTGGCATGTCACAGGGGAAGCCAAGGCTCCTGTGCTGGACTTCTGTGGAATGTCAGTATCTTACGAATAGCTGACACAAGCTTGGGAAAACCCAAATCTCTTCAAGTCGAGGAGGATAAAGTGCTAGTGGAGGTTATCATCTCTGTGATATATCGGATAATGTCTCTTACTTGAAATGTCATAGGCGGAGGAAGTGGATACCCCACAAGACCATCGCAATCAAAGGGAACTTCTCTAGGACTTGAAGGGAGAGTAATCGGGGAGAGTAAAACTCTCTCTTGTTCAAAAGGTGTAGTATCAGAAATGTTGATGACATGGTTGAAGGATGCATATCCCTCCAAAAGGAGAGTTGGATTAACCAAAGATTTCACTAGTACAACCACTTCTTCAACTTCAGGTTGAATAGGATGCATGATAACAGGGATAGGGGATACATCACCCTCGACAACGGGGGTGTGGTCAGGAGAGAATTGCAGCAGCATGATTTTTGCGTCAATCAAAGGAGAAACGGGGTGTGGGGAAACCACAGACGCCTCAGAACCTGAAGGGCCCTTAGGTGATCCCCACACTTCTGGTATCCCGGCAACAGCAGGACACAAACGAGTAAGGTGATTTCCTTCGCAAGTCCTACAAAGGAATTTAGGCTTACGTCTGAGATGTCTGGGCTTCTCGATCGTATGAATTCCCCCAACGTCATTCACAATGGTTGGTGATATTCTCTTAGTGTGAATGGAAGAGGCGAGAGATTCATCTCCGACATGATGTACAGAGGTTGGAGACATGACATTGATATGACTCGTGGCAACTAGAGTGATGCCCCCAGCATGACTAGCAATGGTTGGTTGTGGGTCTTCAACATGACTTGCAGAGGTCGTCGGCCAATCTCCAACATGATTGGCAGAGGTTGGTGATGGATATCCAGTATGAATGGAAGTGGCTAGAATAGTGGTGGTGGGTTGTGGAATTTGATACCAAGGTCCTGGGAAAGATTGGCTTTGAAACATTGCAAGACAGGAAGGGTCCTGGTTTACACCCTGTCCCTGTCCAAAAGGGTAGTATCCTCCGCCTAAATGATCCATAGAGGTTTTTGCAGGCATCATCACTGAAGTATATGTCTGCAAAGAAACAAAAGTATGATAAGGATTGTTCAAGTGAGGATATATGTTTCCCCCATGTGAAGGGCTTCTGTGAAGAGGGTAGCTCGAACCGTAAACCCGATTCCCCCCATATGAAATACCCGAGGATATATGTGAACTCGCCATAGGAAAATTTTTCGTAGGAATCGGCATGACGAACGAAGGATACATGGATGGGGTGTAATAAGTAGAATATCCACCCATTTGAGTATTGGCCCCTGTAAAAACATAGCTAGGACTGGATCCGTAAGAGGGGAGGTTCCAACCTCCCACAGTGAGAGTTGGTTGAGGGACATGACTCATATCAAACGAAGATGTAGATGGTGGGGCCATGGTGCCCCCAGATCCAATGCTAGGATTCATATAAGTGGGCCAGGGAGAGGATGGAAAGGGTGAAGGAACATTCGACATATCAACAGGAAAATTATTAGAGACCCAGGGCATGGACTGAGTGTCATAATTTTGCATACCACTATGAAAAGTGGACGGATTCGTCCCCATGAAATGAGTGAACATCATGGGGGAGTAGAGGTAAATGAGGGAGCTATGGGAGCTCCATTGTCCATGAAAACTCAAAGCAAGATATAAAATCCTAAGGCCAACTAGTAATCAAAGAGCACACCAAAAATAATCAAACGACCAATATGCACACAAACATGATAAAGTGGTTGAAAGGGGCCTCCCTCCCTAAAGTAGGTATTCCTCACCCAAGAGGGGGTTGAGACTCCCTGCTAAAGATCGGAGGTAACAAAATCAGTTATAAGGGCCCTCGTGGGATTAAAAACTAGTCGTTCAGATCCCCCCGGAGAGGTAATCCTCCATAAAGGTTGTGTGTTGTCTAACCCTTATCTAACCCAGGGTACCTGCAGAATAACCCCTACAAGTAACCTATGTGGCACCTAAGTCAAGCAACTAAACATCCATTGTACAACCAATGCACAAGCGAGAAGTCGTAAGTCAAGTCCACCATATGGGCAGGGTAGCAAAGCCCGAAACCTTGAAAGCAAAGCCTCTCACAGAGGTAAGGGCACTAGCAAGATCCCCAGATATGAATAGATCCCCATAAATATCTCTGACGCTAAGAAGGTATTGGGGGGATATCCCTTCAACCAACCTCGCGCGACCTCTTGATTAACTCCGGTGTAAGCAGAGCCTCCTGATATTACCGATTATACAATGGATTTCTCCACGCCCTTAGTCAGACACATATTTTGATTTAATAGCCTTGGAGAATTTTACTCACAAAATCCTATTCCAAGACACTAAATCCTTAGCTAGTTTGTGCACCCTAGAAAATAAAATATTTACTAATCAATTTTAAAATATAGCGTTAATTTTAATGTTCGTGCTTACTCAAAAAGGTGAGGTCGGTCGTGAAACTAGTGATGTTATGAATCAGCAAGTAAAGTAAATATGAATACACTGCAAAGTCCTAACTTCAATTTTCAATGAATGATATGCTTCTTAAAAACAATGCAATTTTCAATTCAATTCTGCAATTTTGAATAAAAATGCAATCTTTCTTTACATGCACTAAGATAAATGACAAAGACTCAAAAGATCAAAATGCCAATCATTGCAAAATTCCTAATATTTTTGTATTTTCAATATAAGAAAAATGAAAATGCATGGACTGAATAGCAGCTCGATATATAAAGACTCTATTGTGTATAGAAAGAGACAATTCAAGTAGAATACCAAGGATCAAAACACCCAACCCAATGTACAAGGACAATCAAAATGAAAAGATGATGAGAAAGGCACCGCCCAAAAATTCAAACAAAGATAGATTTCATGTCATCCCACAGACACTTAACAGTCACTACAGAGACCCAAGAAGACTCAACAATCATCAAAACCTACCCAGCAACCACCAAACGCAGCAAACAAGCAAAAGAGGTTGATGTACGCGAGTGTTCAAGGGAAAAGAACATATGTACGCAGCTTGCAGAAGTAAAGAACGTGTATATATGTGATTGTCAACCAAAAACCCGTGTATATGTGTCAAAAACACAACTAGGATAAGGAGAAGGTTGAAAGACTTAGACCCAGAGTGAACAGAGGTTGTCACGCAATGATATGACAAGAAATGCAATATGAACGAGAGCAATCTAAGTATTAAATCACTCCAAACACCGAAAAAGAATATTCAATCCCTAGTATGGTCACCAATTCTGTTACGAGGAAAATCTCTCTATGGCTAGGGGAAAAGCACAACAAACAGAAATGACTGCAGAAATCAACTCTAATCTCAAGTATTATATATAAACAAATATGCTAGCAAGACAAGGTAAAAGGCCTACCTCGTCCAGACGTTAGATGAAGTCCACCGTCGACCACTTGACCCAAAGAAATACCCCTGCAACTAGTCCTCAACAACCAAGCAAAGCAAGCATATGGTGATAATATATGATGTTAGCACATTCAATAGCATAATACATTAACATACATAACAAATACGCCCATGGAATAATAATTCAAATATTTGCAAGATATCAATTGGACAAGAAAAGAGTATTTCTATTAAGATATAATTAGCAGAAGTGAATAAGATACAGACTTCTATGTCATCTCGGTTTGAAACAGAGAAACTAAGGTCCTTCCAGCTGGGCCTCTATTGAACAACTGAGAGGGGGGGTGAATCAGTTGTTACCATGCTTAAACAATTATGCTTATTTTAAATTCTTTGCAGAGCACTTAATGACAATCACAATAATGCAGGGAAGTAAGCAATAGAACATTCAACATCATTGTCACATATGAAATCTACAGAGACAGATATTTCCTGAGGAAACCCATAAAGGGTAAAAACCTCTTCTTCTTTATATGATAAGTTATCTTTACATTATGTACATTATCATCCATATGAGCTCCAACTCATTGTGAGGCTACAACCTCTGAATTGCAAGCTGCAACTTGCTGAGAGCACCAACTCTCTATTTTCTCTAGCATCTACTAGAAGGAAGCACCAACTCCCTGGTTTCTCTAGCACCCACTAGAAGGAAGCACCAACTCCCTAAATGTTCCAGCTCCAACTGGATGGAAGCACCAACTTCCAGTCACACAGGCACCAACATGTACAACAAAGAACAACAATTCTCCCTTACGCCACCCTACCACCCTGGTTTTTCTGGCTGCAACCAGATGGAAGCTACAACTCCCTGTGTTCAAGCACCCACTTGAACCTCTGAGGACAACAATCCTCCCTAGCACCTCCCTACCACCCTGAAATATAAATCTTTTCTACTAAGACTTATTACAGTGATATAAAGTTCTTCAATGGCTTATCGGTCTCATCATTGTTCTGCTACACTGCGTTGCTCTATCTGCATCAGTTTCTTCTGCACACTGCTTGCGCTTTCTGTTCTTTTTCCTTTTATGCTCTATGTGCCATGTCCCTTCAATGCACCATTCCCCTTATGTACATTTCTGCTGCTGCATTCTGCCTCCTTCTTCACACCTCAATCACTCCCAACAGCAACCACCCTCATCTCTTCTTTGTTCAGCATACTTATAGTCTATGTTCTCCTTGTGCATGCAATATGCGCCATGCTTCTGCATGCTCTCCCCCTACCACTGTTCTCCACATCGGGGTGTTTACTCGCACTTCCCTCTACCACCTCTTTCCTGCCTCCAGCCTCAACCCCCTTTCTTTGTTCTGCATCTCCTCCTCATGTCGAGTACTCTACCTGATTATCATTGCAACTCTTTAGCTTCTCTCGTGGTTCAACCATGTGTCCATCATCACTGGGTGTTATCCTTAGATTTCTTTGCCTCTTTGGCAGTTAAGACTCTTCGTCTTCTTCATCATAGTCGAGCTCATCCTCTGGCAGAGACCATTAGTCGTTTCTAGCAGTTACACTGTGAAGTGCAACAGTAGCCCTCCGATCATATTCAAAATCACCTGCACCGTTGGATGGAATCCGTAGGGTCTTGCGTTTATTTTTCCATTTCTCATTTCAGCATTTCGCGATTCCTGATGCGAGGCATCTCGAATCTCCAAGTCGCAGTCCCCGAAACTCTGAAATGGAGCTTGCCGCTTCAGGCTTTTCTCTACATCTCTTCGATGATGTGACCACCATCAGTGACCGAGCGCTTATCCATAAAGTGCTTTCGCGATTTTGCAATTCGGCATTTCGGCATCCTTGATGTGAAGATTTCTTTACGCTCCATGTCCTAATCCCTAAAACTCTGAAATGGAGCTTGCCACTTCGAGCTCTATTCTACAGTTCTTCGACGATGTGACCACCGGAATATGACCACTCTCCAATCACACAAGCGCTTCGATCTCCATATCAACGGTCCTCGATCCGTGGTGATCGGACAGCTATCCTCTGCCCCGGGACTTCAACCTTTGGGACTTTGGGGGAGTGATGGAGTTAAAACTCCTGAAGAAAAACTCCCGGAGTGAGGTCAATCTTGCGTCACTCGATGGCGTGTCGTGACCCGAGTGGCTGTCACGTGTCACTCAGAATTGTGATTTCCAGTGGTCTGAAATGCCAAATCAACTTGACACTTGTCGTTGTCTGATCGTGCCATGTGTCATAGTCTTCCACCTGTCCTTTTTGACGTGGTCTTCCACATTCACCTCATGGATCTATCGGCCCAGATCACTTCGCGATTTCGCATATGGCGATTTCGGGACTCCTGTGGTGAAGTTTTTTGACACTTCAACTCCTGGTATCCGGAACTGTCTCCTACTTTCAGGATTTCGACGTTTCGCATTTCACGATTTTGGGACTTGTCGTGAGTGTCCTTGACACCTCCACCTCCTAGTATCCAAAACTCTGAAATGGAGTCAGATCAATTTATCCCTGATCTTCCTTGCCTGCCTATTTGCCATCAAATAAACAAGCACACTCTTGCACTCTTCATGCACCTCTGCACTATCTCTTCTGATCTTACGTTGTCCCTATTTTTCCATCATTGCATACTCTGATCTTGCCATCAATGACAAGCACGCCTACCTAAAAACATGTCAACAATCTCCCCCTTTGGCATTGATGGCAACGCTGAATGACTGCGCTCATTTGTTTGGACCTCCAACTATAGCATCCAATTTGGACCACTCCTTTTCTCCCCCTTTGACATCAATGTCAAAGAAAACATGCTCCCCCTGAGTTGTTGCAGTATTTTTAGGAGGTATCAGATATTCAATCAATACAAAGCTCCCCCTAATAGGATGGACTCTCTTAGGTGTGAGACGAGATGACACCCAGCTTCTGTCGGAGATATTCAAATGGTGTCTTGGCTAGGGGTTTAGTAAAGATGTCCACAATTTGTTATGTGGTTGGAATGTAATGGACCTGAACAACCTTACTGGTGACCTGCTCTCTCAGAAAATGGTATTTTATGGGAATATGCTTGGTCTTGGAGTGGAATACAGGATTCTTAGACACGCTGATGGCACTAGTGTTATCACAATTAATTGGGATCAGTGCAGCATATTTTACCTCTAAGTCTGCAAGTGTCTGAATCATCCATAATACCTGAGTGCAATAGGTAGTAGCAGCAATGTACTCTGCCTCTATAGTTGATGAAGAAATGGAACTTTGCTTTTTACTAAGCCATGCTACTAATGAGTCACCCAGGAAGAATGCTCCTCCACTGGTGCTTTTTCTCTCATCAACACAGTTTGCCCAATCTACATCTGAATAGGCAGTTAACTGAAAATTTTGATTTCTGGGATACCACAGACCATAAGTCATTGTTTCTTTCAAATACTTGAATATCCTTTTGACAGCTAGCAAATGACTCTGTTTAGGTGCAGACTGATATATTCCTATCATTCCAATAACATGCATTATTTCTGCGCGAGATGTTTTGATGTACAACAGGATGCCTATCATTGACCTATATGAACTTTGATCAACATTAGGTGAGTCATCATCCTTGCTTAATTTGCATCCAGTAACCATAGGTGTGCCCACAGGTTTAGAATCTTCCATTTGAAACCTTTTCAACATTTCTCTTAGATATTTTTCTTGAGAAATGAACATCCCTT
>ML782255.1:972982-1012967 GCA_009831015.1 Picea engelmannii
TATGAAAGATGTAGCATTCAATCTCATTGTTCAATAGGTCAAAATTATTGTTGCAGCGTTGTCTACTCATTGACTGTTGATTATTTCTTGACCTCCTTAGTTGCATGTCTCTAGACTTAATTTGGCAATTTGCAATCTGTGAAAGTTTGTTACTTGGTTGTATAATTCTTTGTTGTGGCAAGTATTTATTCCTTTGAAATCTTTATTGCTCATGTCTAAGTCTTAAGGAACAATTTACAGCTTTGTGACCAAAGTTAGAACAGTAGAAACAATAGCCATAGAAAAATTCTTTGTACCTGGAAAATGGTTGTCTTCTCTGAGCAAATCAATTTCTTCCATGTTGATGACGTCTTTCAGTAGGGAGCGCATTATTTATTTGTTCTACAAATTCAGTCCTGGCACCTTTTTCTTTACTCGTCCTGGGTGGTTGATTGTCTTCCTTTGTTTCTACAAGTTTGTTGTTATCATTGGTTGTACATTTGACAAACTTTATGGGTTCTTCATTTCTTGGCTTACCACTACTTGATCCCTCTTCATAACCCAAACCAATTTTCAGCTTTGGATTCCTTTGCTGATTCAGAATGGTGGCTAATCCTTCTGAGGCTTTGATACTTGATAGATTCTGATGATACAAGGCTTGAAACTTCTCCAACTCTTTCCTAGTTTTCACTACTTCTTCCAAATCTTTACATGAAGGCCTTCCTTTCTGATAACTGTTGTTTCAGAATGTCCTTGATTTTCTTTTCCTCTTTTAATTCTACTTTTAGCAGGGCAAAGTCTTCATCAGGTTGTTTACTGTCTTTCACGAACTGTATCAGCAATTGTTTTTTCTTTCTGTTCTTAATTCTAAGTCTGTCAATCTCTTCTAGTGCACTGATCAGTTCTCCTTCCATATCAACCACAGCTTCTTCTTCATTAGCCTCACTTCCTGTGCTTTTATTATCATAATCCTCTTTGGCCATAAGTATGAATTCATTTAGTTTATCTTCAATAGAGGAGTCATTGTATTCATCATCTGAAGGAGCATCATCATTGTTTACACAAAGACTTTTCTTCTTAAAATTGTTCTCTTTAAAGAAATTTATGTGTTTTTGCTTCTCCTCATCATCACATGTCTGATCCTTTCCTTTGTGAGGACATTTATTTGCAAAATGACCTATGTTACCACAGTTGAATCATTTGAAAGGTAGTTTACCTTTGTATTTGCCTGATCCCTTCTTCAGTCTCTTCACAAATTTTGCTTCAATTTCATCCGACTCAGAATCCTCATTCTTGTCTGCTTTAAATGATGCTTCTCTGGAGGTGGGTTTATCTTTAACTATTCTCATTTCATATGCAGTCAATGTTCCTAGAATTTTATCAAACTCCAAGGTTTTTAGATCATTAAGTTCTTCTATAGCAGAAACCTTCGGGTTGAACCTATCTGGTAGAGATCTCAAAATTTTCTGAACTAAAGAAGGTTCCTCAATTTTTTCACCAAGTTCTTTCATTGCATTTACCAGTTCTTCAACTCTCAGAAAGTATTTTCCAATAGTTTCATATTCTTTCATCTTCAGCTGTTCAAATTGTACTCTGTATATTTGAAGCTTGGCGTCCTTTACCTTCTCATTACCTTCATAACTGCTAATGAGTTTGTCCCACATTTCTTTGGCGGTTCCTAGGTGCATCAATTTTACGAATTCTGCTTCTGCAAGCCCACTCAAGATAGCATTCATGGCCTTAGAGTTGAAGCTAAATTCTAGCTTGTCATCCTTATTAGCTAGTACAACTGGCTTTACATAACCAGTATCTACCACATCCCAGACATCTGCACCTAAATCCATTATGTAAGTTCTCATTCTAACTTTCCAAAAGGCAAAGTTTGTTCCATTGAACAGAGGGGCCTTATTGGTTGAATTTCTTTCATGGCTTGACATGTTTAAGTTCTAGGATATACCCTTAGATAAAATGGGTCGGCTCTGATACCAATTGTTGGACAACTGAGAGGGGGGGTGAATCAATCGTTACCGTGCTTAAACAATTCTGCTTATTTTAAATTATTTGCAGAGCACTTAATGACAATCACAATAATGCAAGGAAGTAAGCAATAGAACATTCAGCATCATTGTCACATATGAAATCTACAGAGACAGATATTTTCTGAGGAAACCCATCAAGGGTAAAAACATCTTCTTCTTTATATGATAAGTAATCTTTACATTCTGTACATTATCATACATATGAGCTCCAACTCATTGTGAGGCTACAACCTCTATATTGCAAGTTGCAACTTGCTGAGAGCACCAACTCTCTATTTTCTCTAGCACCTACTAGAAGGAAGCACCAACTCTCTGGTTTCTGTAGCACCCACTAGAAGGAAGCACCAACTCCCTAAATGTTCCAGTTCCAACTGGATGGAAGCAACAACTTCCGGTCACACAGGCACCAACTTGTACAAAAGAGAACAACAATTCTCCCTTGCACCACCCAGCCACCCTGGTTTTTCTGGATGCAACCATATGGAAGCTACAACTCCCTGTGTTCAAGCACCCATTTGAACCTCTGAGGACAACAGTCCTCCCTAGCACCTCCCTACCACCCTAAAATATAAATATTTGCTACTAAGACTTATTACAGTGATATAAAGTTATTCAATGGCTTACCAGTCTCATCACTGTTCTGCTACATTGCGTTGCTCTGTCTGCATCAGTGTCTTCTGCACACTCCTTGCACTTTATGTTCTTTTTCCTTTTATGCTCTTTGTGCCATGTCCCTTCAATGCACCATTCCCCTTCTGTACATTTCTGCTGCTGCGCTCTGCCTCCTTCTTCACACCTCAATCACTCCCAACAGCAACCACCCTCATCTCTTCTTTGTTCAGCATACTTATAGTCTTTGTTTTCCTTGTGCATGCAATATGCGCCATGCTTCTGCATGCTCTCCCCCTACCACTGTTCTCCACATCGGGGTGTTTACTCGCACTTCCCTCTGCCACCTCTTTCCTGCCTCCAGCCTCAACCCCCTTTCTCTATTTTGCATCTCCTCCTCATGTCGAGTACTCTACCTGATCATCATCGCAACTCTTCAGCATCTCTCGCGGTTCAACCATGCGTCCATCATCAATGGGTGTTATCCTGAGATTCCTTCGCCTCTCTAGCAGTTGAGACTCTTTGTCTTCTTCATCATAGTCAAGCTCATCCTCTGGCAGAGACCATCAATCATTTCTAGCAGTTACACTGTGAAGTGAAATAGTATCCCTCCAATCATATTCAAAATCACATGCACCATTGGATGGAATCAGTAGGGTCTTGCGTTTATTTTTCCGTTTCACATTTCGGCATTTCACAATTCCTGATGCGAGGCATCTCGACTCTCCAAGTCGCGGTCCCCGAAACTCTGAAATGGAGCTTGCCGCTTCAAGATTTTCTCTACGGCTCTTCGACGATGTGACCACCATCGGTGACTGAGCGCTTATCCATAAAGTGCTTTCACGATTTCTCAATTCGGCATTTCGGCATCCTTGATGTGAAGATTTCTTTACACTCCATATCCCGATCCCTGAAACTCTGAAATGGAGCTTGCCGCTTCAAGCTCTCTTCTACAGTTCTTCGACGATGTGACCACCGAAATATGACCACTCTCCAATCACACAAGTGCTTCGATCTCCAGATCAATGGTCCTCAATCTGTGGTGATCAGACGGCTATCCCCTACCCCGGGACTTCAACTTTCGGGACTTTGGGGGAGTGATGGAGTTAAAACTCCCAAAGAAAAAACTCCCAGAGTGAGGTCAGTCTTGTGTCACTCGATGATGTGTCGTGACCCGAGTGGTTGTCACGTGTCACTCAGAATTGTGATTTCCAGTGGTCTGAAATGCCAAATCAACTTGACACTTGTCATTGTCTGATCGTGCCATGTGTCATAGTCTTCCACCTGTCCTTTCTGACGTGGTCTGCCACATTCACCTCCTGGATCTATCGACCCAGATCACTTCACGATTTCGCATATCACGATTTTGGGACTCCTATGGTGAAGTGTTTCGACACTTCAACTCCCGGTATCCGGAACTGTCTCCTGCTTTCGGGATTTCGGCATTTCGCATTTCGCGATTCCGAGACTTGTCATGAGTGTCCTTGACACCTCCACCTCCCGGTATCTGAAACTTCGAAATGGAGTCGAATCAGTTTATCCCTGATCTTCCTTGCCTACCTGTTTTCCATAAAATAAACAAGCACACTCTTCGTGCACCTCTGCACTATCTCTTTTGAGCTTACGTTGTCCCTATTTTTCCATCACTGCATACTCTGATCTTGCCATCAATGACAAGCATGCCTGCCTGAAAACATGCCAACAGCCTCCACCACTTCAATCCTCCACCAAAAGAAATCTCATGTAAGAGATACAATGGAGTTCTCACTCAATAAGGGAAGAGCTTGGGGAATGAACACTGTGTTCATACTTAAAGGATAAAGGGATGCAGACTCAATGTGAAGTGAATAATTCCTCCAGAGTAACTTTTCTCTCAAAGTTGAATTCTTTCTCCTCTTTTCCATAGCTCGGAATTGGCCCATTTATAGACTTCAAATGGAACTGAAGAGTCGAGTCAAAATGGTTCCAGTATATGGAAGGCCAAGGATCGTTGATCACCTGTCGTGACATGGAACCCCGACACCATTTTTCATTTTTGGGCACATTTCCTAATGTACGTGGGTTGTAGTGGTGCAACCTGCATATACACATGTTGTATAGTAGGAAAGGTGTGTATATGTGGAAAAAATGTATTTTTATCTCTAGGATTTGCAAAAAGGGATGAAAAGTATGCATAGGGAAATGGAAAAAGGCCTTATGTGTAAGATTGCATGGGGTGAGGCAAATCTTGCTATAACTTCGGTTTCATTTGGATATGCACCTACATTGTTCTCTATTGTTTAGATCAGCGTGAACCTCATCAGGGGAACCTCCAGCTCTTGGTCAACATCCCAATTAAACGCTCAGCCAAGCAATTGACCTAATCTGTATCCAAATCAAATTGTGCATCATGCAATTAGATAATGGTGGTGGCTCCAATGTTATCACCCCCACACAATTGAAGGGATCATGCATGAAATCATGGTCAAAACATGGATTCCAAGAATGGGTGCACTAAAAATAGCCATTGTGATTTGGGGAAGATCTAATTGAATAGTTGTAATAGTTCAACGCTCTTCTATGATTGCATTTTAGCTCCACAAGATTGTAAATGTAAATTTGTTGTTTTACTCATAGTTTGGAAGGATAATTGCAAGATATTCGATGTTATCCTCTATAGGAATCATTTACTCTATTTTTTGTATTTATAAATGAATAGAAATTTCCATAAAGGAAGAGGAAGGAAGAAACTGAAGATTGATAGAAGAACTCATACATTGTGTGATCCTGGCAATCTAGAATGAAAGATCACTTCCTTCAAAATTAATGCGTTGTGTTAGTGTCCTATAAATAGGTTGTTAGGATGTGAATACAAAATGTATGATAGGGTAAAGTCATGCTTTGGTCTCATAAAGACCATGGCATGATTTCTCTTAGGTTATGAATCGATGGGTTTGTGATTGATAAATGTGTTTGAGTAAGGTCATAAAATAAAGTTGAGTCATGAAACATATGGTCTTGGTTCCAAACGTATGGTTTTCATATCACTAAAGAGTCATAATGAAAGATCATGAGGTCAATTCAAGTCAGTTATAGTCAGTCTTGTCATGGTCCTAAAGATTTCATAAGCTCAAATTTGTTGGAGGCACGTGGCATCATCAAGCAAATTATAGCGTTGCACATATTTTTGCGCAACTTCCTAATGTTGTGCAAATTGAGTATTAAGAGGATGTTGTTGTTCATTGCTATGCAGAGGACGATGTTATTGATTGTTGCGAAGAGGACGTTGTTGTTCATTGTTGAGTAGAGGACGTTGTTGTTCATTGTTGTGCATAGTATGTTGCTTTCATTGTTGCATAGAGGATGTTGCTTTCATTTGCTGCGTAGAGGAAGATGCTTTCATTTTCTGCACATTGCGTAGAGGATTTTTTTACGCACTACACAGAGGATTGTGATATGCAAAGGCTACAGGGCATGCTGCATAGATGACTGGTTTAGTGGTAAAATTAAAGATCACTTTATGACCAATTGTAGAGGATTTTGGAAAATCCCAGAGAGGTTTTTGTCAAGGACAAACCAAATAATAAAAACCTCTCTCATATTTGCAACATGTGTCATAGTTTGGGATATTTGAATGAATCTTTACAGCCCATTTTTCCATATTCAAGCATTTAATGTTTTTTTCATCATCTTTGGGTGCGGATCCCAAGAATATGGAGAGGAATTTAGAAAACTGAGAGATTTTTTTCTCAAGCATGGGTTCATATACAAAAACCTCTCTCAGTTTTGAAAAATATATTTTTATTCTGGAGATATGATGTCATCTTTCACCCCTATTTTCCTAGTCTGTTGCGTTTTTGTTGTAGGTTATTGTTGCACAGCAGACTTGCTGCGCAACTGTGACAGAGCTTCTAGAATGCCTCAAGATCAGCAAGGAAGGGTAGGAAAGTGTGCCATATCATCTAAAACGAATTCTAGAGGTCAAATATCATCAGGATGTGGTTTCAAAAGTGGATTTATCTATTATTATCTTGTAATTAATGAGTCAACTTTGACTCCTCTTTTTCAGCAGTTAGTTCAAATTTTGTTGCCAAGAGATTTGTAACTGTTTCTTAACTTAGGAAGGCTACTAGAATTCGAATTTGGCAGCATAGGAAGATATTTGTTGTATATATTTCATGAAGCTATGAGAGCTAAGTGTGGGCAAGTGTGTAAGGTAGAGACTATTGAATAATTTTATTTTTTTGTAATTTCTCTCTGATATTAATGAAATTATTGGATCAGTAGTCCTTGATATTTGACTCCAGAGATACATGTGATTGTGTTACTTTATGCATGTGATCTTACAGTTTCATCTTCCAGTCTAAATGCATCTATGTTATATGATTTCTTCTTTGTGTTAATATGAAATATATGTATCAGAACTCATCTTTATCAGATGCTTTGTTGCATGTAATTTCATTTGTCCTTCTACCATAATCACCTTGGGATTCATCCTTGTTAGATGCCCTGAGGGGTTATTTGTTTTCTTTGTAATCTTCTATCTACAACAACATCTAATTGGTGTAAAGTGATGCTCTCTAGCTTGCCTCTGATAAGTCAATTTTCAATTTAACAAGTATCCAGTAAACCTTCATTGATTTCTGACTTCTCTATGACTCCATTGCCCAATGAACTTTCTTTCCACATTGCCACCAACACTATAAACCCAAATTTATCTTAGATATCTAGCCTTTGATTATAAAACCAAATAAATCCTTTCAGTGATTGATTTGAAGCGAGAGAGCCCCCTCTGGGTTGGAAGGGCTAGCTTCCAGCCTCAAGTTGGTATGTGGTTACCTTTGTGATTTGCCTCCTCAACCAAGGAAATTTACAGAGTGATAACGCATTGATCCTCTGAGTCATGAGTAGGAGTGTGTGGCTTGATTATGAGTGAAGGAGGGGCCCCTTCATATCAGGATCAACGCCACTATTATTTTCCTTTTGCATAGTTGTGTGTCCTGTGTGATAGTTAATATTTATTTATTACAGATTTTATTTTTTGCAACAAAGAGATCAATAAATTATTTAGTATGGATTTCCCCTACACAATTTAGGCATTGAATAATGAGGAATAAAAGTGTTTCTCCAGTAATCATAAAACCATTTGATGCCTTTATTCCAAACAAAGCAATGTAACTAATGCATGTAAAGTACCTTCAAAAACATAAGTCCAATGACCAAATTAACCTCTATAGCATTTCGATTAAATTTAATTGCAAGTATGTCCATAGCTTAAGAACTAATCCTGCACATTTATTCATGTTTTACTATTCATTTATTTGTTCTCTTTAAATTCATGTTTGTTTGTTATCGACCGAGTGTGGTGTGCTACAAAAAAATCTCAACAAGTTGTTGACACAGGAATTCTGACAAAGTGGAAGCCACTGGAATTAAACTTGCAACTTTAGGGTTGTTGGGTTTAATTCATATTGCAAGATTTATTTTATTTTATTTGATGCTTGGTAAGATACATGAGTCACTTGAATAATTGAGAGAATTATATTGGTGTAGGAATATTTCTAACTGAAGAAAGAGAATGAAACTAAATAAATGATCATAGCCTCAATATTTAAGTTTGATTCATGGGAATGATTTACTAAGAAAAATGCATTTTAATTCATTAGATAGTTTAGCATAATTAGTTGCTTGATCCTGCATATATTTTGTCGACATATCACAAGTTTATGAACACCCTGGTTGACAATTTAATGTCCAAAATTTATACCTATAAATTAGCTGACACTATTAGATCCAAGTTTTACAAATCAAACTTTGATACCACATGTTAGGAAACATAATTCCATGCTAAACCTTTTAGAAAAGAGAAGACAGAGCCAAATGAAAAAATAAATGACAAAACAATCACACAGTACACAAATATTTTATCCTGGAATCCCAAATGGGAAAACCAACATTCCTTGAGATGCTTGCTCTCTTGGTGTCTTATTCATTCACGAATAAAGAGTTACATGACTAACCTTGGTATACACCTAAGAAACAATCACCATCATATTATCCTGAATTACATAAGAACAATCCTACAGTCAATTCAACTTACATCTACACGATCAACAACCTCTATTAGATTGATCTAATGATTAGCTTATTCATCACTACAACACACCTTATTTATAGGCTTTATATTATGAAAAACCATGAATCATGGCTCCCAAAATGGTTACAGATCCATGTGGATCATTGGCTACAAATACCCCAAATTTAAAGATTCTATTACAGTCAACTAGGAGTGAGATTACTAGTCGACCTTTAATCGGTGTTCATTCGATTGGCACTCAACCCCCTGATAACCTATTGTCGATCGACATAATTGCTTGTTGTCGATCACTTTGACCTCGAATTTCCCACCAAATTGACTTTCACTACAAAGAATATAACAACCCAATAAGCTCAACTTGCTATGTTTCTCGCTTTGATGTTTCACTAGCAACTTGTTGTTCGTGATCCCCTGTGTTTCCTATAATTTCATCTTTATCCTTTTCCATTTTATTTGTTTTTATTTCTTATCCTTTTCTTCTTCTTCTTTCTTCTTTTCTTCATCTTCTAACTTAGCCTTTTCAATTTTTTCTATTTCTTCTTTCAAACTTTCTTCTTCTTCTTTTCTTATTTTTTTAGACTTTTCCTTTAAACTTTCTTCTTCTTATTTCCTTCTCTCTATATTCTTCAGCTTTTATTCTTTGTTCATCTTCATGTTTGGCTATTTCTTCTTCAACTCTAATTCTATCTTCCTCTTCTTTTTTCAATAGTCTTTTAACCTCTGCCAATTTTTGTTTTATTCTTTCCATTTTCTCATATAAAGTCATACTATGGGTAGAAGTAAAGTCTTTTAATTTAAGCCTCAATTGCACTTCTTCCCATGTCACTACATTTTCATATGGCATCTCATGATCCCATTGTTCATGGGAATGAGTCCATATTATTGACACCATAAAATTGTGCTTAGCAACTAATCCCAAAGGATCATGTCTTTGGAACTAGCCTTGTGGAAATTTGTCTTCTAACAATGCATTGGCCTCCTGCCTTGCTTGCTTAGAGTTCAATAGCCCATAATGCCCTATATACATATTACAGGGAACAAAGGTTCTTTTTCTAGTATCCTTGGCTAGTGTTGCATTAAATCCATATAAGATGGTCTAATAGGTATTTTCTCCTAGAATCATCCTGTTAGGAACCTATTTAGAAAATAGATGAAGACGATTAGTGACTCCATAAATTCGTATATACGTGTAATCCTCCTTAAATACCTATTGGTTATACTTATTAGAAGTATCATTGCCTCTCTTCTCATTCTGGGGCATATTCTGCAAAATATTAATTTATATAGAGGAGATCTGAAGTAATCACAAAGTTGGGAATAATTTTTCTTATACTTTTTTTCCCACAGGGCTTGGCAATGTACATGCACTAGTGTTTTTTCCATGTTATGATTCCAGTTCAACCTTGGGATAGGGTTATTGGCACAAATGATATCCATCAAATATGATGCCATGTATAAGATTGGAAAAGTTTTATATTTGGCATTTTGGGCCCTATCAATGGATCTATTCAATTAATGTGATAGGATTCCTGCCTAGTTGAAAATTGCTCCTATTGTAATAATTGTGTGCATTACAGACACCCATGCATCTTTAAAACGGACACAATTTTTCTCTCCATATAATATGCACATTATATTCATGGCATAGATATAAGAGTATCTTAGATTGATCATAGTATAAATGAAATCATTTTTCCAAAAAATCTCCTATTTTCAACCCACCAACTCGTAAAAAAATTCTTGATATCATGTTCTTGATGGAATTTATCCACAAATCTAGTGATCATATATATATTAGGTTCTTGTATCTTATATAAATTTTCAATTTTAGGTGTTTGGTAAGGAGATATACATCTTCCCTCGTCATTTATCATAGTCCTATTGTCAATGTTGGTGTGCTTTATCACCCATCCAATGGCTTCAAATCATGGCACAATTGGAGTTCTTGCAATAATAGTATGTATATGTGGCCTTATAATACTAGTGTAAACCAAGTCATCTACTTTTCTCATTGTAGGGTCACTTGGAGGTATTATATCATTGTAGGATTTTAAGCTCAAGCCAAGATCTAGTTGTGAGAAAAAAAAAACTACACTAGCAAAATTGCAAGAAAAAGAGAGAAGAGAGAATGGAATAACACTTAAAAAGACAATATTTTTGAAGAACCAATTCAAATTTCTCTTTTATATTAATGCTTTACCAATATATAGACTCTTTGGGGAGAAAAAACAATGCACATAATATTGGGGTTCTTTGTGCATGCACTAGTTAGATTTAGTCAATTCTTAACTATACCATGGGTCAATAGCATGTGACAATACCACAAGTCACTAAGTGGTAAAGTTTGACTCCATTAATCATAAAGGAAATGTGCACTTCCTAAGGGGATACGTTATCCACATCCAATGCATATTAGTTTCCCAATCAATGCCATATGTTAGACCTTCTATAAATAGCACTACTAAAAATAGGCAACCCTTAATTTTTAGGAATGACTAAAAATGGATGTCCCTTGAAAAGTGGAATGTTGTGCATGTACTTCAACACCCCCCCTCAATCACAACCTGGGAGTAGGAAGGATGCATGAGTCCCAGCAATTTCAACCATGTTAGATACTCATGTACAAAAAAATAACTAAAACAAAAGAGAGATAAAGAGGGAAAACCCAATGGGAAGAAAACCCCCCTCAAAATGGAATGCTAACATGATCATATGCTATGCAGCTATGTCATTCACCCCAAGGAGACCTTGCAAGGATGCAAATTTCTCCTCGATGAAGGTTTTGATGAAGATGTAGATGTTTGTATGGATTTGGTGAAGTGAATGCACCGGTGAGAATCTCTTAGCTATCCACTTGCCCTGATTGGAGAAAAGAGGGTCCAAATCGCATGAGTGGTTCTAAATGAGGGAATTGTGTTCCTTGTTCATGGCATCTTCCCAATAATGATTTCATGCAACCTTTGCATAGGATGGAGGATCATATGCAAGAACCATATAGAAATGTGTGGGTAATAATGGATCAGTAGTTGTGAGGGCATGCAAAACACCCTCAAACTGAGATCTTGTTCTCCTTGGATCAGTAGGTTCACCCACTAGATCTCCGACGACTTGTTGAGTATATTGTTCCCACCATGGTCTAAGTTCCAAATCAATAATAACATGTTCATGAACCTCTGAATCATATTTTGAAATCTGATATAAAATCTGATCCATATAGCATGAAGAATTCTATATGAGATTAGATTTAACAAGAAGAGAAATAGTTGAACTATATGTTGTTAAGTGGAATGCATGCAAGGGGCCTTCATTGAACTTCTGACTTTCTTAACTGGAATGCATGCAAGGGGCCTTCATTGAACTTCTGACTTTCTTAACTGGAATGCATGCAAGGGGCCTTCATTGAACTTCTCACTTCCTTCAATGAACAATCTATATGTGGAAGGATCCACTAACATGTTCCCCGAATCTGAAATCCAACAAATAGAAGCCATCTATTTTTGAGATGTTAATATCTTCTTTAATAAAAAAATATATATATACTTTAGTTCTTGGACACGAGTTGAAGAAGTTTCTTATCAATATATATCAAATATTTACTTTCTTGCCTTATCCAATGTAAATATTATCCAGTAGTTCTCCTATACACCATGGACAAATCAAAGACATTTTCCTTAACATTATCAAACTCATAAATATTATGCAATATATATCTAAATAACGTCATCTCTACCATTTTCCTTGTAATTTTTTAATTTCATTTACAAGATTCATTTTCCTTGTAATCTTTTATCGATTTCGTAATTTTCAGACATTCATGAATTTAGAATTATGCGGACTAATTGTGCCTTTCTGCTATGTGCAGGTACACGCAATTTTGGCAGCGGAATAAGGGCAGGTCGCAGACAAACCTATGCATCTTGAGTTTAAAAGAGAAGCTGATGCGCTGGAACTTGACTCTAAATGGATTTGTTCAATTTTGTTCCAACTTTCACAAAAGATGTTTCTAAACCAAACTTTAATGTTCTTGTATTTTGGCCCGTAGCAGCTTCATTTTCCTTCCACGTTGCTATTTTTGGTAACAGGTCCATCGGTTACCTTGCTTAGTGAGTTCTACGTGTCAGATCCTCTGTTTGTGGGCAAGTCTATCATACATAACTGTTGTCAGAGCACTTATGGGCTCATCAGACGAGGTTGGTGGGCAGAAAGGTGCTCTTTACGTTTCTAAACCTTCCAAAGGCAGTTTCCCCTTTACTTCTCTGCCACCTTCTCCTGGGTTAACACTTTCAAAGGTTTCTGTTAATCTTTCTGGAGACTTGCAATCTATACCCAGGCTTTCATTTAATACGTAGAATGGTTCTGGCTATACTGTACAGACAGGGAATGTAGTAGGAAAGGGATACATTACCCAGAGTGTTGATTTTCAGTCGAAGTTTTAGAGTAAGGTCAGAATTCATCCCTCCCCTAATGGTCATAAGCGCAAGCTCTGGAAGCCAAACAAAGTGACCAAGAAGTTAGTGCTAGGCTCTGACGTAGGCTTAGAAGAGACTTGCCATATGGCTCTTTGTGGTTTAGTCGGTCAAGTGTCCTACCACTATCTAGCATAGGAGCCTCTTCAGGCTTGGATGGAAAAAACATGGAGCCCTTCCTTAGGATATATGTCGTAGGTCCTTTACCTCGCAAAAGGATGGTCGGGTTTTATCTGTCGCTCTCCAGAGGACACAAAGATTTTAATGGCCACTCGTTGGTTGTTTGGAGGAAGCAGTATCATGCTTAAGAGATGGAGAGTATCATTTGACCCCGACATTGATTATTTCCCACAGAGACATCTCTGGGTTCTCTCACCAGGGCTACCTATTCACCTTTGGAATGAGGGAGCTCTAAGAGCTATTGGTGACGCCTTGGGTTCCTTTATTTCAGTATATTTCGAGTCTCTCAAAGCCCCGTCAAGAAAGGTGGGAAAAATATTAGTGGAGTTGGACGTCCATGGTGGTTTACCAAAGATTATTGACATAGAGTGGCACGATCGATGGATACAACAGCGACTAGACTATATGGGAATTCCATTCCGTTGTAGTCGTTGTCATTGCATGGGCCACCTGCGCAGAGACTGTAAGGATTTGGAGGTTTTTGAGGAATTGGATGATGAACATAACAACTGGAATGGGTCGGACAGTTCCCCAGTAGTGGAGATTTTTGGTTCTAGAGATCTTCACTATCCATCTGAGGTGGATAGCCAGGAAGAGCCTGCGGACACCCTATCAGGTAAGCTCAAAACATTCTATCCTTCTCTTTATGAGTCTTTAACATCTTGGGAACGTGACGTTGTGGATTCCTCGGGCTGTTTAAAGAGGTCGACTAACAATGGGCAACCTCCCAGAGGGGTTGAGAAAGCCCTGGAGACTACTTTAATTCATAAGCAAGCTCGTCAAGAACCGAGCAAAGAGGCTCATCCTATTTGTGTCATCCACGACCCTGCTACTATTGTGGCGAACGTGAACAGTACCCTTGTTGTGTCACCCTATCTAGTTTCACATCCTCTTGTTCTTGAGAACGTTTAGTCAAATATTGTCTCCTCTTTGTCTTTGTCACCGACGGATGAAAACATTGTTATTCTGGGCTATAGGGCTGAAGAAGATGAATCTTCCATGTTAGTTGTCCTTGACTCTCTTCTTCCTTTCATCCATGACCAGAAGTCAACTGTCCCATTACCTGTTTACTTGGGTAAAGTTGTCTTTGAAGATACTACTGGTGGGGAAAAATCCTTTACATCTGCCTCCTGCCCTGAAGGATCAGGGAAGGATTTTGCGTGGTCTAGAGGTTTAGGCATAGAGCACTCTCCTATCAAAGCTTGAAGCTCTCGTAAAAAACTGGGAGGAGGGACAAGTCCTGTTGGCAATAATGAATTATCCACTTCGAATAGTGGGGCACTTAGAGCATTGAAGGCCCTAGCTAGGGCGAAATAATGATCCTTTTGTCCTTGAATATCAGAGGGATAGGTGGCACCCTAAAATCCATTGTGTTTCGTCGTTTATTGGATCGAGTTCAACCGGATATAATTTTTTTACAAGAGACCCTTGTTCATGAACAAAAAGCGAGAGATTTTATGTATAATTTTCGCCCTTCTTGGGTTTCTTGTATTGTAAACTCTCTTGGCTCCTCGGGTGGTTTGTTAGTAACCTGGGACCCGCATATTTTTGTTTTAAAGCCTGTGCTTACTTGTGGGGGTATCGTTCTGTCTAGAAAATTTATTGCAACTCGGAAGTTACTATCTCTTCTTAATGTATATGGGTCGTGCTCGGATAGACGAGCTTTCTGGGATCATTTGGCTGACAATGGTTTACTATCTATTGATAATTTGATCCTAGCTGGTGATCTTAATATCACTCTTTCGTGAGATGAAGTTTGGGGAGGTACTAACTCTTCGGGTCCTTTGGCAGATTATTACAAGTTAATGCTTCAATCAAAAAATATTGTGGATTTATGCCCAGACAAGGTGGTTCCTACCTGGAGAAATGGTTGGGGATACATGCTATTTCAAAAATACTGGACATATGTATTGTCTCTGAAGGCTTATTATCTACAAGCGGTCTATATCGCACCTGGGTGGAGTATCCATTCATATCGGATCATGCTCCAGTAATACTTCAGTTGGAAACTTCGTCGGTATATAGATCATATCCCTTTAAGCTCAATCCACTCCGGGTACTTGAAGTTGATTACAAGGCTATAGTTTATAAGGTTTGGAAGGATCCAAAATATAATTCAGAATTGGGTTGCCAACGCAGATTGGTATGGAAGTTAAAAGATCTAAAAAGACAGACAAAAGAATGGTCAAAACAGAGAGAAGGCAATCTGTTGAAGCGTATGGTTTTTCTGGAATCTCAGATCAAGGATACATTCTTAAATTTTGTGAAGGATTACTCTCAAGCAGATAAAGAAATCCTTCTCGGAAATTTAGAAAGGGAAAGGAACAAGTTGCTTAGTATCAATGAGGAAAAATGGCGTTAGCGGAGCAGAGCAATTTGGATAAATAGTGGTGATCGTAACACTACATTTTTTCATCATTTTGCAAATCATAGATGCATTCACAAACATATCTGGGAAATAATTGATGAAGAAGGCAATGGGCACACAGGACAGAATGAAATTAAGGATGCGGCCACACAATATTTCAAAACTTTCTTCAAGGATCGCGTAGATTCTTATACAAATGAAAAAATTGAAGTTACTAATATTTTCCCTAGGATGGTCTTTGATGAGGAGGCAAGTACTTTATTTGAGCCGGTGACTGTTGATGAACTTAAAGAAGTCCTTTATTTGTTCAAAAGAGTTAAGAGTCCAGGCCCTGATGGCTGGACAGTGGAATTCTTCTCTACTTTTTTTTATTTGGTTGGCAAAGATCTTGTGCAGATGGTTGAGGAATCTAGGAAATTGGGAACTATTCCAGGTAGCTTAAATTCCACCTTCCTAGCTTTAATTCCTAAAGAAAACAATCCTACAAATTTCGGGAATTATAGACCTATTTCATTATGCAATCTTTGTTACAAATTGATATCTAAAGTCATCGCCAATCAGATAAAACCTATTATGTCTTGCAATCTATCAGAGGAACAACTAGGGTTTCTAAAAGGTAGAAGGGTTCAAGATTCTATTGGTACAACTCATGAATGTCTACATAGTATATCAAAAAAGAAAACAAAATCTTTGGTTCTAAAAATGGATTTGCGCAAAGCTTATGATTGCATAGGTTGGGACCTTCTCCGTATGATTTTAATTCAAGTAGGTTTTGGCATACAAATGACAAAGTGGATTATGAGTTGTGTAACTTCTCCTACTTATGATGTATTAATCAATGGGGAGACTACAGATTTCTTCCGGAGCGGTTGTGGATTGCGTCAGGGTTTCCCATTGTCCCCATTATTATTCATCCTAGTTATGGAAGGATTCAAACTCTTATTAAAAAATAGCAAAGAGGAGAAAAAATGAACTTGAATTAAAGTTTCTAGACTGATAAACATTCTACATTTATTCTTTGTAGATGATGTTTTAAACCTGACTAAGGCCGATCTTCAAGAGTGGAGGGACATAGACAATCTCATTGTTTTATTTTGTAAAGCATCTGGTCTTCAAGTAAATACTACAAAAACTATAATGCACTTCGATGGACTATGAGACTCAGAGCTCATTCCTTTCAAATCCTTTCTCCGGTTCACCTTTTCAGCACTGCATACAGGGTTTAAGTATTTGGGTTATCATTTGAAGACTGGTCCTCAGAGGGTGGCGGAGTGGAGTTGGTTAATAAACAAAATGGAAAAGAAGATTGGTCACTGGTGCAATAAGTGGTTGTCCTTGGGTGGTCGTTATATTCTTCTTAAATCGGTTCTGGAGAGTCAAACGATTTACTGGATGTCTATGGAACTTATCCCACGAACAATCATTAAGCAAATTCATAAATTAATGTTCAATTTCTTGTGGAAAAGACACAGTGATTCCAA
This sequence comes from Picea engelmannii, assembly GCA_009831015.1. NCBI lineage: Eukaryota > Viridiplantae > Streptophyta > Pinopsida > Pinales > Pinaceae > Picea > Picea engelmannii. Next base: position 990,181 of record ML782255.1, read on the forward strand.
TCATTACCATCTTTGTATATGGGAGGTTTTATCACGTCCAAAGTCTTATGGAGGTTGGGGATTTCGTAACTTGATACACTTCAATATAACGTTGAATGCAAATACCCTCTGGTGTGTTCTATCGTGGGAAGGTATCTAGCATAAGATTATTATGGATAAATATTTAAAGCACTCAATTGTTATTAATTGGTTCAGATCGACTTCATTCAAACAGAATTCAACGTCCATGATTTGGAATAATTTCTTAAAATCTATTCACATCATAACGCACTGGCTTAGTTGGTTGTCGGGTTTGGGTCATCTTATTTCTTTGGGCAGAGATCATATCTTGGGTTTGGGTGGAAGATCTATGTTATCTCAGGATCTCATTGATCATCTTCGCAAGGAAAATATTACTGTGTTAGCTCAAGCAAAGACAATTCGGGACTCAATTGATCATACTGGAAACTCAATCAGAAGCACAACTCTGGGTTTGAGTGGTAATCTAGCAGCAAAATGGGATCTATTTCGTAAAGAAATTATAGGATCCGGAGTATCTATCAGAGATGTTCCAGATCATTTAATGTGCACTGAAGGTAACTCGTCAGGCATTTTATCAGTTAAAAATGCTTATTCGGCTCTATTTTCTACTTTGAATATTTAGTATATGGATCAATGGAGGCATAAAATATGGAAGTGGGATATTCAATTAAAGATAAAACTTTTTATATGGCTGGCTTTTGAACAAATGTTTTTAACATGGGATAGCTTACAGAAGAAAGGATGGGAAGGCCCTAGCCTTTGTGTCTTATGCAAGAGAAATACAGAGGATATCAATCGTCTTTTTATAGACTGTGTTCACAAAAAATATTTGGGAAAGAATTAAATATACTCTAAAAATTAAAGGGAAATGGGAAGGTAAGAATCTTTCTGACTGTTTCTATCATTGGGTTAAAGAAAAATCTGTTTCTCCCTCTCTTCCAACTATTACTTGTTGGTTTTTATGGCTCGAGAGGAACATAGCTACATTTGATAATTTGACACCCTCAATACATTCATTGTTAATTAAGGTACTAGGTCTTTATAAGCTTCATGTGTCAACTCAAGTTGATGTTCCTATTAAGGAATGTATGATCCCATATTCAGATGGTTCTTCCATTGCATTTTTTGATGGGGCAGCGCAAAGTGATAAAATTTCTTGTGGGGCAGGGGGTGTTATAAAAACAATGGACTCTCTTGTTTATAGATGGAATCTTAATTGTGGAGAAGGTACCAATACGAAGGCAGAACTCTTAGGTATTTGGGTGACACTTCCTTAGCTAGCCATCTATCTCTCCCAAGATTACAAACTTTTGGAGACTCCAGAGTGATTATTGATTGGCTCAATGACAGAGGATAGCTAAAGGCATGTTCCATTGGAGGCTGGAAGATATGTACAAAAGCTCTAATCAAGAATTTCCAGGTTATTAGCTTCCACCACATTTATAGAAACTTCAACAAAGAGGCATGCAAGCTATCAAAAGCAGCCCTTTTGGTGCCTGAAGGCATGATAACTTATTATCGGTGGTAACCCGGTGGAGCAGGTCCAATGAATCATTTGGCAATTTTCTTATTACTTTCCAGTAATGAGCGAGATAGTATTTGCAATTTAATGTTATCTAGTTCGGACTTGTTATAAACTTCATGAAGGATATGTATTAGCTTTTTGATTGTTTTTTCCATCGATGTATCTAAGTTATGCACTATATGTACGCTATCTATGTATGATAAAGCTTATATTCAGTTATGCTTTTGGAATGGGCTATGCCCTTGGATGTTATTATGTAAAAAAAATTATATTTAAATATAATTTTTTGCTAATTTTCATTTGGAAAAAAAAGTTCAACATTTCTAGGTTTGTTTTCAAAATTGTAATTAACTTTCCAATTTCCAAACTTACTTTCCAATTTAAATGGCAATTCAAATCTATATGCCCAAATGTTTATAAAATTGAACCTTTAAAAAAATGGTGTGATCATAACAAATTGGAGAATAAATTATTTTCTTAAACCTTAATTATTATAAATCAATAACCTTAGATTCATTAAATCATTCACCTTAAGCTCACTTAACTCTACTATTAATATTAAATAATAATTATTGGTGTTATTATTTTTGTTGTTGTGTGGAAAATCAAGGGTGAGTTCACTTAGGTAGAGGTTCATGCTCACCTAGTCCATGATTGTGTACAAGTTAAGGTTCCTTGAAAAGGCTCCAATATAAGTAGACCCCCTAGGTCTATATCCATAGCGATATATGGATATGGATGTGTATATAGATGCAACATGCATATATGGAGGGAGGGATAGAAATAGATCTCTTCTACCCATTTATGGATGTAGTGATATTATATATAATCTCTTGTACCAAAGGGCCTTATAAGAAAGAGCGATGCGTAGCGGTCTTATATTATATAAATAAATATAAGAAAGCGTTCTAAAAGTGCATTGAGAATTTTTATTCATTATGTGATTTCATGCCCTGTTTGTGATTTGAGGTTCAAATAATCGAATGACTAGAACCAATCATGTTAACACATATTGACACACAAAAGAATGCATGGAATCCAAACAATAGAGCATATAGAGTAAGATAAGTGATAAGGAATTCTCTAAAACATGTACATAAAAGAGGGTTGAAACAATTCGAATCATTTGATTTATGTTGAGTGTTTATTACTATAAAATCAATTGTTCAAATTTCATATAATGATTGACATGATAATTTTTTTCTAATGAAAAAAACTTCATTTTTATTTAGAGATTGAATGGAAATTACATTTTCATGTGTACATTGCTCTTACATATTTAATAGACATTTCATTGCTATTCCATTGAAAAATAATCCTCGATCTTATCATTTTTCTTTTTAACCTTAATCCACACCCTTGAAACAGATTCTACATGGACTATTTGTAGATTGGAAGTCAAATTTCTAAAATTTGTGTGTATTGCCAACCCCTTATCCAAATTAGAGTGGTTAGACTCATAAAGTTTCTTAGTTTTCCTTGAGAAGGCTTCATTTACAACTACCTGCAAGGGGGAAATATCAATATTATTGTCTTTTGCTCTATCCTCCGAGGGGTAAATCCTAGTGTTCTTGTTTTATGCTCTATCCTCTAAGGGGATATTTGATTCCTCAATCTACACTTCTCGAGAAGTATTGATACTTTTCTCTGTCATTGTTGTTTGTTAATTTTCTACATTGTAATCTTCTTCACCATCTAAGAACCATTCCTAACATGGTTCTCATCTTTTGGGTTTGGGTTTGTGGTCATTTTCTCTTTTGGGTGTGCTCATGTTCGGGGACAAGAACCGAAGATGTCTCATTTGTTGGAAAATATGACACCAAAAACTTGTATTCTCATCATACAAACCCTAAGCCCATCAAGAATTTGCACTTTGTAGGATCATCTTGTTTGGTAAACCATGACTAAAGTCGATCTCAATTCAGATTCAAGTACATGTAAATAAATTTGATTTTGTCCTATCGAGATTTGTTTTTAAGATCTTTTCCAAGGTATTTGTGATATCTTCAAACATTGAGAAATTCCAAAAATATAATGGTAAATTTGGAAGACGAACTCAATTGGATAACAAAGATAATGGAAAAGTTGAAATATGAGAAACATGTGATAATGAAAAAACTTACTATTTAGTAAAACCAAACACCCTTGTTTTATAGTAATCAACAAATTTGAAAATTTAAACCAAAAAATTATTTGAAACATGAATATACCTCACACTATTTAAATTGAATAGATCCATTGGTATAACTCCAATGTAAAAATATTTTAATTTAAATTTAATAGATCTCTTGGTATAACTCTAATGTAAAAAAAACTAAAACCATAAAATGAATCATATATACTATTCAAATTAAAATTAAAAACATTGCTTAAAAATTGATGAGTACCCTCCAATATTTCCCTTGATATATTACACTATTGATCGAAATATACCCCTTCCCTTAAGAATAGTCCACTTTCTAGGGGTGCCCAACCTTGGGTGGGTTAATGAGTCAACATATTAAAAACATTTGAAATAGCGGGTGACAACACAACACAACACAAGTTCTTTGAATGCCAACTCATGTGGGCAAGATATAAGTCTTGCCACGTGTCCTTCATTTACAACTCATTTGTTACACGTCTCTATCAATCATGTTCGCGTGGATATGTGGTATATACATTGAATGGCCTCATCAACAATGAGGTATAACCGTCACCCTATCATCATATACCAAGTTTATCCATATGTCCACCTCCTCGTAAGTCAAACTTATTCTTTGACTTTCTTATCATAAAGGTGACTACATGAACTTTATCTCCTAATTGAGAAATAATTGAATTTTTTTAAATAATCTAGAATGCTCTTTCCTTTAAAAGAAAATCATATGCCAACAAATAAAATCAGATATTTTTATGAAAACGATACGAACATCATAGCATCTCTGCTCACAAGAAAATGATAGAATATGATAGCATATAGTTTTTAAGGCTCAAAAGAATCCCATTTCCATGTTAGGTGGAGAGATATCAAAGTTAGATAGCAAAAGAGATTTTGTAAGAGAAGAAAATAATATAATATGTTGAATACATGTAATGTTAGATATTGTTTTTTTTATAAATAGAGATTTTGTAAGAGAAGGAAATAATATAATAGGTTGAATACATGTAATGGTAGATATTGGTATTCAACATGTAATGTTAGATATTGTTTTTTTAATAAATAGAGATTTTGTAAGAGAAGAAAATAATATAATATGTTGAATACATGTAATGGTAGATATTGGTTTTTTTATAAATATAGATTTGGATTGAAATTGGTTAATAATTTGTATTTTTAGAATGTAAAGAAATAAGTTAATGATTCGAGATTTATATATATTTAGCATAAGTAAAAGTTTAATCTTTTTGAATTATTATCAAGTTATTAATATGATTTAAAGCAATAGAATTGACTCTCCAAACTTACACCAAGAGTTTAAAGTCATAGAATATTGTAGGTTTGTTATCAAAAGAAAATAAGTCTAATTTGTTTTAGTGATTAGCGTTTCTTTTAATGGTCGTTATTAGTCAGGGAATAAATGAAGTGAATCTTTGATGGTGTTGATTAAGAATGGTGAAACATATAAAGAAATTAAAAAATATAATGGAACATTTATACTCTAGTTTCAAGAGAAACACTGCAATTCTTGAACATGCTTTGAAAATGGAAGAGATCAAACTAAAATGCAAGTCAATTCAAGTTTTTCCTTGTCAAGTTTCAATGATAAGGCCTACGAAACCAAAACTATTTGAAAATGCACTTCAAAAAACATTACTAAGAGAAAATGCATAAAAGAGTAAAATTCTCTTTTGGGGGGGGGGTGATTTTTTTAAATTTTTTTCAAATTAATGACAAGCATGTAAACCATGTCAAATCCCTCTAAGTAAGAATGAATACTTTCAAGATTGCAAAAAAAACAAAACTAGAAGTGTAATTTCCAAGCTTATGGCCTACTTTCAAGCTATAGGATATGCTCTCTAGTTGCATGAAGGCAACAAGTGTGTTGCTTGTGGGTTGCTTTAATGCAACTTGTGTGCTCTCATGGATTTTCCAAAGGGAAGTCATTGTTAAGAAATTATACTTCCACGCTAAACCTAACATAAGAGAGGAAGACATATTTAAGCTAGAAAACAAATGACAAAGCAAACACACAGTACACAGAGATTTTACCCTAGAAACTCAAACGGGAAAACCAACATTCCTTGAGTGTCTTTCTCTCTTGTTGACTTATTCGTTCAGAATAAAAGGTTACATGCCTAACCTTGGTCTACAACTAAGACACAATTGACATCATACACTCTTGTTTTTCACAAGAACAACCGTGTATCCTATTTGAATTACATCTACATGACCAACAACCTATTGTTAAATATTAGCATGAATATCAACTTAATATGAATACAACACCCCTTATTTATAGCCTTTACAATAGGAAAAACCCTAAACAAAGGTGCCCAAAAATGGTTACAAATCCACACAAATCATTGGCTACAAATCCCACGAATCTTAGGATTCTGTTACAGTCGACTACTAGCCAGATTACCAGTCGAACTTCATCTGATATTTAGTCGGTTGCCACATGACCAATTGTCGACCTCTTGTTGGTTGACCTCTTCGAATTCGACTTTGCCCAGTCGATCCACTTTGACCTTCGAATTTCACTCTCGGACAATCCACCTCGACTAGACTTTCACTGCAAAGAATAAAACAACCCAACATTCTCCCACTTGTTGTCTTGTTTGATGAATTGGTAGATTCTTGAACTGTTGTTCACAGACCCAGGAAAACAATGCCCATTTCCTCTTTGCACCAAGAGAACTTCACAGCACTCACAGACTTGGTCAAATATTCTTCTATGTTTTCCAACATGTCTACTTTCTCCAGCATCGCCTTATTTCTTTCCACCATGTCTCTTATGAAATGGTATTGTACATCAATAAGCTTAGTCTTGGAATGATAAGATGGGTTCTTTGCTAGAAATTTTAGGCTTTGACTGTCGCAACTTATCTTCATATATTTTTTTATCAAACCTTATCCATGAACACAATTGTTGCATCCATATTGCTTATTTGCTTCCATGACTGGCTGCCATGTATTCAACTTCTATTGTTGACAAGGCTATGACCACCTATCGCTTAGTCATCCAGTTGGTTTCTCCACCAAACATCTTGAACACATATCCATTGGTTGACCTTCGTCGATCCAGATCTCTAGCCTAGTCGGCGTAGACAAAGCCACATACATCTACTTCACTGTCATCTCCAAGTTTCCCTTGGTAGCATATAGCATAGTCTTGTGTGCCACACAAATACCTGAATACTCTCTTGACAGTTGTTCAGTGCTCCTTTCCAGGTGTCTACATGTATCTACTCAACACTCCCAGTACATGGGAAATGTCTGGTTGAATGCATACCATCACATACATTATATCACCAACAACACTTGCATAGGGAACACATGCCCTATCCTCTATTTCTCCATGTGTCTTTGGACATTGTTAAGCAATTAGCCTTACTCCCACAGGAATTGGCACCTTTATAGGTTTGTAATCTTGCATGTTGAAACATTTCAAAATTGTTTCAATATACTTCTTCTGATTCAACCAGACCTTTCTAGCAACTCAATCTCTCTTGATCTCCATTCTGAGAATGAATTTCGTTGCATCGAGATCCTTCATGTCGAACTTGGAGGATAGTTGTTTCTTCACCTCCTTTATTCTGTCCATGTTGTTTCCAATTAGAAACATGTCGTCGACATGGAATGATACATATATGAAACACCCACCTTCTTCCTTAGAATATATGTAGTGATTAGCTTTGCTTCTCACAAATCCCAAACTAAGGATGTATGTGTTGAACTTTTGATAGCACATACTTGGTGATTTCTTTAGACCATAAAGAGATATTTTCAATTTGCACACCAAATATTTCTTTCCCTTTACTACAAATCCTTCAGGTTGTTTCATGGAAATTTTTTCTTCTAGGTACCCATCTAGGAATGTTGTCTTCACATACATTTGTTCTATTTCTAGTTCAAATATTGCAACCAGAGACATTAATACTCTAATGGAGGTTAATTTTGAAACAGGGGAAAAATCTCACAGAAGTCGACTCCTTCGAATTGGGAATATCCTTTCACTACCAGTCGAGCTTTGAATTTCTCGACTTGACCTGTTGCGTTCATATTATTCTTGAATACCCACTTGCTATTGATATTCTTCCTTCCATTAGATAATTTGACTAAATCCCATGTCTCATTCTTGTGTAAGGATTATATCCTCTGTTAATTTGACTGCCTCCCTGATTGACTTTGGATCCTCATTAGTGACAATTAACACAAGTGCATAATGAAAGTTGGGTAGACTATACCTTTTGATTGGTTTTCTTACTCGTTCAGACCTTTTTACGATCGAGGTTGGTTGTTCCATCTCTTCATCTGACTCAGTCAACTCATCTGAATCATCTTCTTCTTCGTTCCTTAGTTCAAACCTCACCTTATCTAGATTATTCTCTGTTTGAACCACTTCAGACTTGGACTTCCTTTCGACTTCTTTGAAGACCACATCTCGAATGTACATTGTTCTTCTTGATGTGGGATCCCAAAGCTTATATCCTTTCATTCCTTCTTTGTATCCAATGAAAATACTTGACTTCCTTCTTGTCTAGCTTGCTCCTCTTTTCCTTAGGAACATGCACAAATGCATCACAACCAAATACTTTGAGATGTGAAATCAAAGAATTCTTACCAAACCATACCTCATGTGGAGTCATATTGACTAGTGCCGACAAAGGAGACATATTCACCAAATATTTTGCAATGTCGACTACCTCTACCCAAAATTCTTGTGCGAGCCCAGCACCATTGAGCATGCTCCTTGCCTTGTACATCAATGTTTTGTTCATTCTTTCAACAAATCCATTTTTCTACGGAGTATATGGTGTGGTATTTTGGTGTGCTATGCCACACTTCTTTCAAAACTGCTCAAAATCCTTTCCACATAATTCACCACCATTGTTAGTTCTTAGCACCTTAATCTTCTTATCTTTCTGGTTTTTTACAAGAGATTTAAACTCTTTGAATTTCTTGAAAACCTCTGATTTCTTCCTTAGAAAATATAGCTATGTATTCCTGGAAAATCATCTATGAAGGAGAAATAATATAGGGATCCACCAAGTGAAGGCACTAAAATAGGGCCAAACACATCACTATGAACCAATTCTAGATTCCCCTTTTTCATTATCGCTCTAGATGGGAACCTCACCAGAATTTGTTTTCCATATATACAATGTTCACACAAATCAAATTCTAAATTACATTCAAGAAAATCTTCGACCATACATTTATTCCACATAACTTGAAGTCCTTTTTCTCTAATGTGTCCCATCCTAGATTGTGCCATAGTATGGTCGGGTCGACTTGAAAAAAACTTGTCGAGTCGGTTTGAATCGACTCATCCCGAGTGGATTTGAATTCGATTCGACTTCAAGAACAACAATGTTGTTGCATCTAGTCGAGTTGACATTACCTAATAACTTGTATATGGTTCCAATTCCAACTCCTTTAATTAATACCTTCACACCTATGATCATTTTGCATGTATCCTTTTGAAATAGAGTATGCACTCCTTGCATCACTCATCTTGCTGACAGATATCAAGTTTTTTTTCCAAACCTGGAATATGTAGCACACCTAGAAGGGTTCTACTTCTCCCATCCTGCAGTATCAATCGAACTCTTCGCCGTCTGAAAATTTTGGTTGTCAAGTCATCCCCCAAGAGCACATCTCCTCCTTCATATTGTTCATATTCATAGAACCATTCTCCATGTGGTGTCATATGATAGGATGTTCTTGAGTCGATCAACCAAACATATTGATCTAACTGTGTATTGGTCGACGCCAGATACACATGGCCTCCTTTGTCTGGAGTAGTATTTCTTTCAGTTGACTACTTCTCATCGGATCTTGTACTGAATTCCATTGCCTTCAACGTGCAATCCCTTTTATAATTCACAGCTTTATCACATTTCCAACATCTTCTCGTTGATTGAACATGGGATTTAGATCTACCCTTTGACTTAGACTTTCTAACGGATAATTTTCCTTTATCTCTATCAACAGGTCGACCTCTCACCATTGAAGAATATTTGGTCGATCCTTCCATGTTCTTTCTTCTCATTTATTCCTATAGTAGAGATGCAACCACATCTTCTAGCGCTAATCCCTATAGCCACGACTAAGCTATCCTATGAGTCAGGAAAATAACATAATAGGATAATACATTTCTCCTCCCTAGTGATTTTAATATCCACAGAAGATAACTAGATTATTATGGTATTAAACGGATTTAAATGCTCATCCTTGGAAGATAAAATTTCTTTCTAAAGAACAACTTATTTACCAGAGATTTCTACTGGTACAAGCTTCCCAACTTGTCCCACAATTTATTGGTCAATTCTTCACCTGAGACATTCAACAACACCGAATATGCAAAACACATTCAAATCGTACTCCTTTACCTTCTCTCGACTTTCTCCCATTCTTCCTTTGACATACCTATCAAAATGGTACCTGGATAGACTGTATCCCATTGTTATTGATCTACAAGGAGATCTTCCATTTTAAGCTTCCAAAGCTCAAAATTATGGCAGTTGAATTTTTTGATCTCTATTCTCAAGATATTTTCCATTCGTTAAGCACAACTTTAAAGATATTTGGCTTGCAACTCTTACTAGACCTAGGGTTTAGTTCATATCCAAGGTTGTTAAACCAAGATCTGATACCACGTGTTAAGAAATTATACTTACACGCTAAACCTAACATAAGAGAGGAAAATATATTTAAGCTAGAAAACAAATGACAAAGAAAACACACATTACACAGAGATTTTACCCTGGAAACCCAAATAGAAAAACCAACATTCCTTGAGCATTTCTCTCTCTTGTTGTATTATTCATTGAGAATAAAAGGTTACATGCCTAACCTTGGTCTACACCTAAGACACAATCAACATCATACCCTCTTTCTTTTCATAAGAACAACTTTGTAGCCAATTTGGATTATATATACATGACCAACAACCTACTGCTAAAGATTAGCATGAAGATCAACTTAATATTAATACAACATGCCTTATTTATAGGCTTTACAGTAGGAAACACCCTATAGAAAGGTGCCCAAAAATGGTTACAGATCCACGTAGATCATTGGCTACAAATCCCGCGAATCTCGGGATTTTGTTACAGTTGACTACCGATTGGATTACCGGTCAACCTTCATTCGATCTTCAGTCGGTTGCCACAAGACCACCTATTGACCTCTTGTCGGTTGATCTCTTTGACTTGTTGTCGATTACTTCGACTTCTAATTTTTCCAGTCGATCCACCTCAACCTTTGACTTTCACTCCTAGTAATCCACCTTGACTAGACTTTCACTGCAAAGAATATAACAACCCAACATTCATGAGCACTCATTCCTATTACTAAAAACAATCATGCACAATGATATGAAAATGTGAAAAAAATGCAACAAACAAGCCAAAAACCATAAATTTTCTTTGTTCTACATCAAAAAATAGGAAATATGACAAGGATAAGACTCAAACCCAACCATAAAGATAAGAAATAGATGGAGGAAACCATGATAGGAAGAATTCATAGAGTTCTCCTCGATGTAGTCACCATTTCTATTGTGGGGAAAAGTCCCCGATGATTAGGATTAGATCACTGACAAAGAGAACAAAGAACAATAACTATTTCCAAAACCAATCAATAATGCTATGTAAATAACTAGGACAAGAAAAGGAAAAATAGTTGTGATCAGATGGTTGATCCCTTGTTGTTTTTCTGAACAATCCAAATGATATTCTTGCAACTCCAGGCCTTTCTCTAGATCTATGCACAAACAACAAAACAACCTTCTCTAAATCCCATTGATCATATAAATATAATCTAAAAATAAATCACGCATAAAGTGAACTCTACTTACAATGGAAGACCCAATGACATTTTTATGAATAAAACCACGATATTTTCAATCCTAGATCATGAAATTTTATTTTCCTCAACTATAAGGGAAGAGCACTATAAATTATTAGAATTTTTCATAATCTTAGAAGACTTAAGGACATGACAGATATTATGTGCTTCCCTCGCATAGAATAGCAAGAAATTATGTATCTCTTGTAACTATAGTGGTTCCCATATTTAGTGGAAGTAGTGCATCATGCAAGGATCATAAATATACCTAAAGGTTTAGTGCATTTTCTAGTAACACAATGACATTATTGATATTTTTCATTTTTCTCAATGTAAAGTAGCAAGAAACTATGTACTTTCGGTAGAAAGAAAGAATTTTTTTTGACACAAAGCATGAAACCATAACATGGCAAACGCTTACAACAAAAATAAAATAATCTATGAACCAAGGTAATTTATAAGCTCCCTTATGATCATAAGACATATTCAAACATTCAATTAGTTTTGCATTGAGTGAGTGAGTCCTATGCGAGACATAACATATCTAAACTCAATAATAAAATAAAATTCAATCAATATCTCCCTTATTATGGTGGGAATATAATAACACCTAAAAAACCAAACTTTTGGAAAAAACTTGCCTTCTACACAAAAGGACCAAATTAACCATATAACTAGAAGTAATAATATTTGCTCCATGATGATGACGATCGACATGTAGTACAGGAACATGTGAATATTTAGAATTTTCCTACCAAAAGCAAGACAAGAATAATATTTTAAGAACATTCAATAAAATCCTCCAATCACATTAGAATGGAAAATAAATAATAACAAAAACAAAATCAAATACGTTAGGGTAGAGAACTGAGGAACATGTGAGGTTAAGTTTTTACTTGAAATAATGTATCAGAAGAATTGCAACTCTTGTCAAGTTGTAATTTCCCTAGTGTTGTAAGGAAAATATCATCGAAAATTTATGTTTGAAAAAACTAAAATTGTAAAGCATAGAAAAATTGTGTAGATAGAATGCATGCTACACAAATCCAATTAAAGTAACAATTCATAAGCTTCTTTGAAAAGTTAGTTCAATGTCTTATCATCTTTAAACTAAGTTATTTCACATTGTCTTCTTAATTCAGTTATTTCGCATTGTCTTATTAACTCATATTGTTGCAGGAATCCAATTAAAGTAACAATTCATAAGCTTCTTTTGAAAAGTTAGTTTAATATCTTATCATCTTTAAACGAAGTTATTTCATATTGTCTTCTTAATTCAGTTATTTCGCATTGTCTCCATAACTCATATTGTTGCAGGAATTCAAAAACAATTAGAAACTTGATAACCATGATCTTCAAGTCAACATTGCAAAAGGATTATAGCCACTTTTAAAAAGGAGGTAACATATACTACTACCACCTTTAAAGGATAAGGGTATTCTTTGGCCCACCTACAAAAACAAGATTTAATAGAGAATATGTAGCACTAGAAACCTTGGTGAAACAATGTTCCCATATTCAATTTTAGGATATTTGACATATGATTTACTATTTTCACACATTGGTGACAACTTATCTTCTTTATAGTTGCAAGGTTTGGCACCCATACCCAAGGAAAAGATGTCAAAACCACATAAAAAGGGTACTCATTACTATTCTCTCAAAAACTATTTAGGAGAGTTTGATGCTTCCCCCTTCTTAGTTAAATGATTTTCCATGTTGCACAATAGTTAATGCACTATGAGTGAGATTCCACTATGATGTGACCATGTTGCACACAACTCTATGCATGGTAGACTCTCACTCGGGTCATAACATATACCTTTTCTTATCTCTACAGTCCTTTGTGTATCTTGCTTGAGAAAGGTTTGTAAATAGTAAGGTATTCTAGAAATCCCTCTCTCCCCCAACATTTATACCTACATATTGAGAAAACTTTGTGCTTGAGGTCTTCCATAGATTGATGTGTCCTAGCTCACTAAAATTTGTTATTGGATCCACCTATATGGAGGATCCATGATCTACCTCTTCATGGATCTGAATTCAGATTCCATATTGATACATTTGTTGTTTGGAAGTGTAGGAGGATATGTTCAAGATCTAGTTATGTGCCAGTAGGTGCCCAATTTGACCCCCCTTTGTTGAGACACACTAGACTACACCAATGGGTTTACTAAAGATGCCATCCACAAATGTGGGGAAGGATCCCTTGGGCTTCCCTGTGAGATTTCTCTAGTACAAGTAAAAATAAAAATACAACCCTAAATTTTGCCTATAAAATAGCCCCTCATCCCATCCTAAAACACACAAATCTAATATTTCCATAGTTTTTTTCATTTGAGAGCGATTTGGAGTAAAACATAACTGAATCTTTTGTGCAAATATTTATAACTAAGTCCATGTACAAATATTTATCCATGTGTCTATTGGCTTGTGATGACATAGATAATGAAGAAGGTCCAAAGCCCAATCTAGTAGCAAGATAACCCATGTCATACATACCACCATATCCTCTAACATCCTTCCAACTCTCTCAAAAGAAGTGTTGAACCATTTCCATAAAATTGTTTCTCTACATGATTATTAACACCCAAAACTGCAAAATGTAAGAACTTGGCGACTCAACAATGTAGCTCTACTACACTTTAGTATTTTTGGAGATCACTAATAGAGTCATTATCTGCTACTAAAATGAGTATGGATAGGATGATCCCTTTACTCTATCCATAGAGAAATGGATATGTGTGGGGTGGCCTTTCTTCTATCTTTGTGGAAACTAGTATGGTTAGGTTGCCCCATCTACCTAGTAGTTATTACAGTTAGGGTGGCATTTCTCTATAGAAGAATGAGGATATATTTATTCTTTTTTTTTTATGAATTATCAATGTATGCAAGTGTGCCTTCATTATGTTTGTAGAGGTGTTCTCTATGTTCCATTCATCCATTGATGTATTTACCTTGGGACCTACCTCTTAATTCTTCCATCGATAACCTATAAAAACTATACATATGGACCCATTTCATCTTTGGGCCATTTCTATAAACCCAAATGTTTGGAACCACCAAACGCCTCAGGATAAGTCCAAGTCTCCTATGCTCCTTTGGTTTTCTTGTCCAATGACGAGAACCCAACTCAATTTCTATGACACTTTCTCTAGAAAACCCACTAAAACATATGTGGGTAGCCTTGATTTTCCAAGTAGAGGAAAAAAACATTTTTTCTTTGTGTTCAAATCTCAATTCTGATCCGTTTTTTATGCTTGTGGAAGTCATTTCCCTCTAATATGAGTTTAGGAGGAAAAAAATGAGTATGGGAAGAATTTGACCACATTTAATATTTAACCCCCACAATTGAGCCTCAGATTTCAACATGCTAGAGGGACATCAAAATTATGACGTTTGTAATGGAAAAAAAGATTTAAAAGAATATTTTTCAATAATTTATATGAATTTAGGACAACACAATGGATTTTGGCCTCCAACTTTAGAAAATGACATTGAATTTCACACTCAAATGTAGTAGTGTATAAATTTCCTTCAACCTCAATCCCCATAAGATTGTAACTAGATTCCTCCATGGTATAAAATGGATACTCACCTTAAAGACCCTCAAAATTCTCAAGGAAATGGTTTTGGTAGTGTAAGGTTACCTAGGTTGTTATGCACCAAAGCCTTGAGAATGATAAAAATCAATGAATAACAATCCACTTCGAGGGGGAAACCTCCTTTTACAATTTATTGAATGTAAAAGATGAGATATGATGATCATAAGACTAGGTATCCTGTTAGAAAAGTAGGTGTGCTCGTTTAACCATAGAAAATATAACAATATTGTCACCCAACCATAGGTCAAAGCCACCCCCGAGCACCTTAACCTTGACAGAGAATAATTCTAGAAGAAAACCCTAGGCCTAATATCCAATCAATGTAGCGTACCTCCCTCCAGAGCTAGCGCACAAGGTATAAATTCCAAACCATAACCAAGAGAAAGTCCAAGCCTAAAACCGAAAATACAAGTTGCAATAGCTGCAGTTGCAACTACTCTCCATCCTTGCACACTTACTAAATTTCTGCAGTTCACACTATATTTCTACAGTTGCGAGCTATTTGTGTACAAATGAGCTCTGGAATCTTGTATTTATACTTTTGTTTCTTAGTTGTCTGGGCCTACTTCTCTTTCTAGAGGCTAAAGACTCAATATTAAATTATTTTCTTTAGCCGACTTGTCTTCTAGAGTTATATCCAATTCTTTAGGGTTTCTTCTTGCTTCCTAGAATATTCTATTCTTGTCAGGGTTACACATGGAGGTTAATACCTCCTGCAACTACCATAATATCAACACTCCCTCCTAGCTAGGAAGGTATTGAAGGCAATGGTCTTGAGCACAAACATACCATTCAACTGGTAGCATCATCATAGCCACTCAAGCTATCTCATAATTAAATCACAAGCACCATTATCACTATTATTATCATCTGACAACAACAATTGTCTCATCTCTTTAAGCCATACTTCATCTGGCTAATGATGTTGAATAAGTCACTCACTCCACAGAGTGATGCAAGAACTATTCTTCTAATCCATACATATGTCCTAGAAGAATAATTGTTCCAATAGATGTTGGAAGCCACACCATGGGATACAAGGACTATTCTTCTAATCTGAACATACGTCCTAGCAGAATATTTGTCATGTACCATACACTAACTATCCATCTAGATGGTAATCATTTTCAATACTATTTATAGTAATCATGGCAATCAAAACAATGCCATTCAATAGAACACAACTGTGTCTATCCATAGTAGTACACAACTACTATCCAGTGGTACACAACCACACCAAGTAGCACACAGCTACTTGATAAGTGAAACATAGTCACAAAGAGTGGAACACATCCAACACAATGGCATACAACTATTGTCCAGAGACATACAATCTCCACAATGATCATATCATCTGATATCAACCTGTATAACAATATCATGATACAAACTGAGTCATATAGGCCATTCTTCCACTCACATCTATGATATCTGGAAGAGTATCTGCCCCAGAAGGTAAAACATCATCCATGGGCTATCTCGACTATTCTTCTCAAGCATAGAAGAATAATTGTCCATGATTTCTTATCCTAGACCATTCACCTAACTAGTCCATTCCTTCATCACTAATCATAGTGCAACCTGGAGAGAATGAGTCTTCCCTAGGTAATATCTATCCTTGATTGTTGAACCTATACAATTCACCTAACTGGGTCGTTCTTCCGGCACTAATAATAGTCAAACCTGGAGAGAATGAGTCTGCCCTAGGAAATGATTGTCCGAACCATTTCGTGAAGAAATGACTATCCTGCACCAACCTCCAAAACGGACCATTCTTTGAAACTGCTCACAATTGTGAACTTCGAAAGAATGACTTCCCAGCAAGGCAGACCATTGTACTTTACCACTACTCAGAGTGACTTCCAAGAAGAATGGTTGTCCTAGACCATTCCCCCACACTAGCCACAAGGGGAATCATTGTCTATGGTACATCAACAATCTATCAAACCATTTTCATTATGAAAATGATTGTCCGATCTGGACCATTTTCCGAACTAGAAAATGCATGTCCGTCAGAAATCTCAAACCACTTTCCGAACTGGAAAGGAACTACTCATCCTGGACCATTTTTCGAATTGAAAAATGATTGTCCATAAATCAATAACACATCAGTGCTCCCTCCCAACCTGGGAGTAATCTCTTCCTTTTTCAATAAGGTAGTCGTCTCCACGAGACCCAACTTGTTTCTTAAGTACACAAACTTTTCATATTGGAGAGAGGCTTTACCAAAATATCTTCTATCTGCTCATCTGTGGAGATATATTGGAGAACCACTTCTCTTTTATGGACTTATACATGGAGAATATTATGTTTGATCTCAATGTACTTCGATTTGTCATGGAACACTAGTTTTCTCTGAAGGCTTCATATAGATCTGATCATTACAATATATCATGGTCGATTTCAACACTTTTGTTTCCTGCTAGCTCATGACATCGTGGAAAATCTCAAAATGAAACATATCCAAGTAGCACTTCTTCTGTCATCATGAGAGTTTGCCATGGATTAGAAATCCACCATCTCGGACTTCTGAGTAACTATTTGGATACGCTATCTTTGTTATAGAAAGTTTTCACTATGCTTTTGTTGTATATGAGATACTCTGCATTAGATTTTTTGAATCCATACAAGGTCGTCTTATATCTGCATACATGGGTCTCTTTCTGGTATAAACTTCTTTCTCACTTGCTTTATTTGGGAAGAACAATCTTTTACATGTAAATTCTAATCCATGGATATTGTTGAGTTGTTGTTATAGTTTTTCTCCCTCCTTCTGGAAGAACCTCTGAATATCACAATGCTTCCATTCACAAGTCTTTTTTACATTTTCTTACATACACTATTCTTTATCATAACATCCATTTCTTTTGCTTGATTGCTTCTAGTGGGTTCAAACTAAGCTGGTAGTATTGTGATTCTCGATATAATAATTGGTTGTTCTGGATTTTCTTTCTTTCTTGGAATCTTCATGTTCTTCCTCATGTTTCTCTTTAGCTCTTGGGTCCATGGAGTCTTCTATAGATTCCATGCCCTGAAGATTCCAACTTCTTCCTTTCATCATAGGATCATGGATGTAGATGGACAACTAAGGATACTTTAAGGTTTCTTTCCGAAGAAGACTTCTTTTGAACACATGTTGCTTATCATGGCTGCTACTTTCAATGGGAACATGGACATATACTTCATAATCCTCAATGGATCATATCATTTAGGATTATCGCCCTTCTAATCCTTGTTTCATGTATGAATACATGCTATTCCTTTTGGAATTATATAATAAGCTCCCTCTATCTAATAGATTCCATGCTTCCGTCTGCATCCTTATTGCCTTCTACAAAGTGTCACAAGTCTTTTTCTAATTTCCTCTTGATTGCTGACTTCTTTCTGTTTTGACTTCTTTTGGGTCTCTTCAAGTTTGATTCTGATTTCGGCTTATCTGGCAGTTGCTACTTATATAATAGCTTCCACAAGAATTGTTACCAAGGATTGTCAACGTACTTCATATTTTCAGATATATTACTTGACTAGTAATCATCGTAATAGTAATCCTTATCTTGTTATTCTTCCATAGGTGTTGTTTCACTGACCATCTTATCTTCTAAGAAATAGATATACAAGAACTATGTAAACATGGTATGTACAAGGACTATGTTACAGAAGAATATTGTTTTCTTGACTAGAAGAAGAAATCTGCTTCATCTTGTTTAACTTTCTTTGAGGGTTCCTTTTCTTCGACAATTGTTGCTTCGTGTGTTTCCTTCCTTTTCTTTAACTCAGGACAATGATTCTTGTAGTGACCATATTTTCAACAGTTGAAGCATTGTATTTTTGACATATCCTTCTCTTGATTTGGTTTCTTCCTTGAGTCAAACTTCTTCTTATTCCTAAATTTCTTGAACTTTGTTGTGTAGGCTTGATCATCATATTTCCTTTGGAATTTATCTTTTGCGCTAATCCTTGATTCTTCTTGTGCACAATAAGTCCAAAGTTCTTCAAATGTGGGATACTCCTTTCTTGTGTTCATGCTTTCGAAAAATGCAGCGCATGTCTTGGGAAGGCCATTGAGTACTATATTTACCAATTCCTTCTCTTAAATGATTTCTTCAATAGCTTGTAGTTGATCTCTTAACTGAGAGATTCTCACAAGGTATGATGTTATGTTGTCATCATCATTCATTTTCATGTCACGGAGCTCATTCTTCAGACTCATTACTTGTCCAATGCTTCGGATTGAGAAGAGGTTAGTTAGGGCATCGTACATCTTCTTAGATGAGTCAAGATGAGAGATGTAGGTTATCAAGTGGTCTTTTACATAGTCCACTATAATACTCATGGAATTCATGTCATTGTCCTTGAACTTCTCCATAATTGCAATGTTCTGAGGTTCCTTCTCTTTCCTTCTTCAAACTGTGGTTCCACGATCTTTCCTTTCATGATATCCAACACTTTATTCTTGGCAAGGATGAGGTCAATCCTTGTCTTCCATGCTCTGAAGTTAGAATCCCCTTCTAAATTGTTTTCTGACTTCATAGAGTAAGTCATGACTCCTTCAACTTGGTCAACCTTTGACTTTGACCAAAAACTCAAACTTGACGTCTTAGCTTGTTGAGAGTACCAAAAGGTGCATTAGGTTAGGGTGCACTAGGATATCCATAAATTAGGTCAGTCTCTTCACTTAAGGTGCCTCAACAAGAGGGTTAGGGTTTCATTGCTGCAACAAAAAATTTGACTGCAACTGCAACTGTAACTTGAGAAAATCCTCCCAATCTATCTTCCAACGGTTAGACTATCCAAAGATAGTGTGGGCCCATAACCTATTAGAATAGTAGGTGTGCTCGTTTAACCATAGACAATATAGCAATATTGTCACCCAACCATAGGCCGAAGCCACCCTTGAGCACCTTAACCTTGACAGAGAATAATTCTGGAAGAAAACCCTATGCCTAATAGCCAATCAATGCAGCGCACCTCTCTCCAGAGCTAGTGCACAAGGCAGAAAGTCCAAACCATAACCAAGATAAATTCCAAGACTAAAACCAAAAATACAAGTTGCAGTAGTTGCAGCTGCAGCTACTCTTCAGACTTGTGCACTTACTAAATTTCTGCAGTGCACACTAGATTTCTGCAGTTGCGAGCTGTGTGTGTACAAATGAGCTCTGGCATCTTGTACTTATACTGCTCTTTCTCAATTGTCTGGGCCAACTTCTCTTTCTGGAGGCTAAATTAGCCAACTTGTCTTTTAGGGTTATATCCAATGCTTTAGGGTTTTTTCTTGCTTCTCGGAATATTCTATTCTTGTCAGGGTTACACGTGGAGGTTAATACCTCCCACAACTACCATAATATCAACATATCCTTGGTATATATATAGGAGACAAAGGGTACACTTATAATTAAAGGGTAATGAAAGGTCCTAGTGTACATACAAATTTAACATTATAAATGTAATAATTCAATATCTAGGGCTTAATAAGGGGATTTATACTTAACATGGGGCTTTTTCTAGGACTTGACATGCCCCTCCCCTTCAAAAACGTATTGTCCTCAACACTTGATTAATCGTGGGTGTTTCTGCAAGAAGAACTCATCTTCCCATGTCACCCTCTTCCATTGGTAGGTTCTTCCATTTGATGATGTACTCAATAATTGCTCAATTTCTCAGTTGTTTAATCCTTGTTTCAAGGATTGCTTCTGGTTCTAGTATGATTTTCCCTTCTTCATTAATCTCTGGTAAAATAGTTTGGACTGGCATCTTGTTTTTGATTACCTTCTTTAAGAAAGAAACATGGAAGATTTGATGTACACGTGAAGATGGAGGCAACTCCAATTTGTGATCCATAATTCCAATCATTTGCAAAACCTCTTAGGGGCCATAATATTTGGGTGCTAATTTATGGTCCTTCATTTTTTGTTTGAGGAAAACCCGTTTATATGGTTGTAGCCTCATAAATACTCAATCCCCCACTTCAAATTCCCTTTCAATGCAGTGTTGATCTGCGTTTTGTTTCATAACAAATTTTTCCTTCAATAGTTTGAGAACCTCCTGTTGGTGCCCTGTGTGCTCCTCCACCGGGTGAGCCTTTGTAGTCCCTTTCTAGTGCAATGTGATGGATGGAGGATGATATCCATAAAGTGCCAAAAATGGGGACATTTTTTTTATGAAGTATGGAATGATGTGTCGTACCACCATTCTTCCAAGGGAAACCACTTGACCCATTGTGTCTATCTATCATATGAAAAGCAACACAAATATCCTTCTAAACATTTATTCACAATCTCAGTTTTCCCATCGGATTGAGGATGGTAAGATGAGCTATGAGCCAATTGAGTACCCAAACAAAAAAATAATTTAGTCCAAAATTTTCCTGTGAAAATTGGATCTCTATCACTTACAATAATCTTGGGGACTCCATGTAGCTTTTGAACTGTTTTCATGAAATTTGCGGCTACTCTACTTGCTTTAAAAGGGAGAGAAAGAGAGATAAAATGGGCATACTTTGTTAGTCAATCCACTACTACCATGATGGCAGTCTTTCTTTCATAACTGGGTAAACATGTAATAAAATCCATTGAAACTTCTTCCCAATGTTGACTTGGTATAACTAATGGTTGTAGGAGACTTGGAGTCTTGATTGTCTCTCCCTTATTATGTTTGCAGACCACACATTCAGACACAAACTTTTAAACATTAATTTTAAGAATTGTGTATAAAACTTTAACTATTGAGGATATAAATTAGGAAGACTCTTGGTTTTTTAAAACAATGACTTTACATACTTTGGTTTTAAAAAATACCATTTTGAAACATTATTTTTTATATATGATTTGATTTTTTCTAAATATTATTGTAAAGATATATAATTTATATTTAATAGTTGATAGTTGTGTTTGTAAATAATAATAAATAGTGATATTTATAATGTTGATAATTATGTTTGTAAATAATAAATAGTTATAAACAATATTACCAACTTAACTAGAACTGTGACCTCAAAACCAGAACTCTAGCCCAAACAACTCATATTTTTGCATTAAAAACATGAAAATCAACCCCAAATCAAAAAGTGGTGCTACCAGTGGCACCATTTTTTCATTTTTTCAAACAGGGTCAAAATTACAACATTTTTCAAGCATGAACTTCAAAACTCATACAATAGCTTAGAAAAACCTTAAAATTAACACCTAAATAAAAAAGTGACTATAACTAAAGAAAAAAGTTGTTTCTAAACGTTAAAATTATGGTTCATTTCAACCTAATTGAAATTGTGGTTTTGACAATAGATCCCTATGCAAAAAAAGAAATCCAAACAAAATGGTCACTTAAAAAATTATTTACTAACATTTTTCTTCTTCTTAAATTTACATTCAAAAATAAATAAATAGAAAGGACAAAATCTTCTCAACTTTTTTTTTTAAATGAAGCAAAAAACACATTCAAAAAAATATATTCAAAGCCCAAATTATATAAAATAAAATAAAAAAAAAAACATTAAAAAAATGGTTAAAAAAAAAATTGAAAAAAAAAATAGAATTTCCAAAAAAACAATAATCTAAAAATATATATACATATTTTTAAAAGATAATAACCAAAATAACCTTTAAATGTAAAAAAAACAAAAAGTGAATTAAAAAAAAAAAAA
>ML782255.1:1035926-1057049 GCA_009831015.1 Picea engelmannii
ATATATATATATATATATATATATATATATATATATATATATATATATATATATATATATATATATATATATATATATATATATATATATATATATATATATATATATATATATACATCGTAAATTAATTTTTTGATTTAATTATCATAACCTTCATTTTGTTGATGTTAATAGTCATAATTTACTCTTATAAATTGAAGTACAACTACTTTTACAATTTTTCATTATTAAAAAATTGATTGAATATAAACTAGTTAACATAAAATTAAAAGTAATGCTTCAAATTCATCATTACGCTTCAATATTTTCTTGAATTATGCTAAAGGCGTTCTTTTAAGGGGATGATCATTTATGAGTCTTTGTTGTCTGTCCGCATTGCATCAACACGTATCACATTTCATCGTCAATTTTAAGCCGAGGTTGGTTGAAAATTAACCACAATCCATCTCAAAGAAATTAGGTGTGTAAAGAGTGCATATGAGATGGCGCTCCCTCCCTTCTTCCTTTCTAAGTTTCAATTTTGAAGCATAAAGCTCCTGGGATTCTAATCGAAATCCTTAGCATTGAGAAAATCTACCCATATTTATTTATTGTGGTGATTCTTGAAAAACTGGTAGATGTAGGTGAAGAGATGAAGTTGAACCTACCTCATTCTCTTCCACATAGTTTTCCTCATAGCCTCTCTTCATAGCTAAACCATTATTCTTCCTAAGACATCACTATCAAGGCTCCACATCAAAATGAAGTAGACCTCGGGCGTTGCAGAAGGTACATAAGGTGCATGAATACAAATCAAATCAGACACGAATATGTTTTCATTATGAGAAGCATTGATAGACAGTTGAAGTAGGCATCAAATTTTTATATATGCAATCATTCTCTTATTCCATTTTGTTGGCCTTAAATTTATTCTTATTTTATGTTGTATGTGTATATGGTATGGATACTAAGCACATGATGATCTCGTTGGTTGTCTGATTTCATAGATTTGAGCATGAGATTACATGTTCTTCTTATTCCCCACCCAATGTCTCTCCCTATTCAACTTTTCCTTACTATTGCATCTACTCTCCTCCTACTCTGCTCCTCATTATCATGTCTAGGCAATTAGTAAGATAATTTTCTTTCAAATACATTTACATGTGAGGATGTTCAATTCAGCTATCCTTTTTGGAGTAATGACAATAGTTGCGCTGACCCTGAATTTTAGCTACACTCACATGATTACCAAGGCCATACTCTAATTAATAGCAGTGGAAACCAATATCATGGATTACCACTGTATAAGTTGAGTTTATGCGGCAATGATTGGAATTACATTTTGATCCCACTTTTAGACTTCGAGCAGACATGCTTTTATAGCGCATTTCAACTACCAATTAATAAGCATTTCTCCACACTTCATTAATTTTCAGACATTACTAGAGCATGGTTTTAAGGTAATTGTAGGGAAATGGTATAGTAAAATTTGATTGATTTATTAATAACAACAATTTTTAGATATTTATACATCATGCTTTGTTTTAATATAGACACATTATCTTAACACACTAACAATTTTTTGAGAAAATATCTCAACCACACACCAAAATAGAAACAAATTAGTGGAAAGCAATTTTTCATATCCAAAGAGATTTAACAAATCTCCTAAATATTAGAAGAAATATATTCAATTAAAAACAAACTCTACTTCACAATGACCAATAACAATAAAAATCGCAAGCTTCATGTTAAGTCTTCATTAACATTTTTCACCAATGCATTAAATGCTCCACCATGAATTGAATAACCTCTTGATCAACAAAGTTTATATCTGCTCCAACCTGGCACTTGCATATTGTACCTAGGTTATGTAGACATCATCAAATTGTCAATGTCCATATAAAGGAACAACCATCCACCAAAATACATGGGTACCTAATTGTTGCAACTGTTGGTCTATTAGGATGACCTTTAGTTACACAGTTCCTTCAATTTCTTGATGAAATCACCCTGAATATAAAAAGAAAACTTCCAATTTCTAGGCCTACCATACCTACTAGAGTTTAAAACCAAAATGATCCACTCATAGAGTATTTAGTTGACACATGGCCCACTCTCCAAGTATTGAACAACTCCATCATAGGGGCAATCGTGCACTACATTGTACAAGTTATCCAAATCATTGGGGACACATGGAAAAGGGGTATGCATTCCTATATGAGGCTTACAATGATATGCCATTTACATGTTACATAAGTAGATACAAGTGCACACCATTAACATAGTCCATCGCATGGAGGAACCAAGTACAATATTTTACAATATTTCCTAGGTACAATTACATACATAGATACAAGTACACACCATTAACATTCTCCATCTCATAGAGGGGCCAAGTACAAGATTTTACAATGTTTCCTAGGTACAGTTATAATAATCCTCTCAAGTACAAACTCTAGGAAAAATATAAACTAATTTTTTTTAATGACCAATACACATGATTTATACATAACATCCTAGACTTGCTACAAATACAAGGTGTGATTCATATTTCGATATGGTCGATACTTTTATTGAACACAACACACAAACTTTAAATTTTTTATCCATCACCATCCTATCTCTTATGTGACCATTGGAATTATCACTAACAACCTTTGGACCAAAATTCAAAAGAAATATTTGTTGCATACAATATCATTGTCTTCCCCACTACAATCTTATCATTCTAGCTCATAACTAAGTCTACCCTCATTAATTGGCTTCTCTATAAAAAACAATGCAACTTCATTGTATCTTTAATTTATGTGATAACCAACCAATGGTTATTCACCCAAACAACTTGCTTGAATCAAGGTGTTTATGCTCCTCCATTCACTTATAGAATTTTCATCTTGAACAACTTAGGCCACATAATATAGGTGGAGGGGCCATTTGGTAGAAGTAGTTGCAGACCAGTCCTCAAACAATACCTACAACAAAAATAAGTAAGATCCTCTCTTCTCAAGTTGGCCATTCCCATGCTTGAGTGTGATGTAAGCATGACCACCAAATCAAGTACATTGTGGATCCATGAGCAATGAAAGCATAACTAATTTCTATGGCCACAAAAACTATACACAATGGATCCATGTGATATATAGAAGTAGAAATCATGGCCACGAGAAAATAAACAGTGGATCCATGCAAAAGTGTAGATCATAGCCATGAGTGGATACATAGTAGAGCTATGTCTCTATTAGGTAGCTATAGAGGTAGTGTGGGGCTCGGAGGGCCCATAGTGGAGGCCATTCAATGTAAGGTGGACTAGGTCCACTATAGTATTAAATAAGGCTCATTATGGTAGTTAGATAGATATAATAAATGTAAGAGGACTTCTGCTTCTAGAAGGTTCCTCCTCTAGAATGTTATTAGGTGGTTGGTAGCACTATATAAAGGGGTTCATCCAATGTAATGAGATATGAAGAGAAATAATGTATTTGGAGTGGTAGCTCAATAGGAGGATGCCCCCTCGAAGATGCAAGTGAACAGGAGAGGATCCCTTCCATAATATAATCCATTGTATGGTGTTACCCTACCATAAGGGTTTAATAATAATAAAAGTGTGGTTCGTCTATATTTTTATCTGAACATTTGTGGTGTTTTTGTATGCAAGTATTCGGTTCTTAAAAAGTGGTATCAAAGCACTTTCCTTAGCAAGAAGTGTGGGCAATTTTTTAATTTTATTTTTGCATATTTTTTCAGAGAAGAAAAAGAGGGTCGTGACATTCCGAACAATTTATGTATATTTATGTGAAAAATCTGCAGAATTTTAGATATGATTTCCACTCAGAAAAACACCCAATTTAAAAAAAAATCGTCTAAAACGGAGTTCAGGAAGTCAAGATATTGACATTGTAAAATCTGTAAATTTTTAGGGTTTTTTTCTGCAGATGGTGGCGTGATTTTATTTATTTATTTATGTAGCACTTGGAGGATGAATTTGCTAAAAAACATTACATATATGATTTCCTCTTTAAAAAATAGTTGATTTCAAAAAAACAATCACCCAAATCGGAGCTCCGGAAGTGAATATATCATTGATTTAAAATCAATCATTTTTGGGGATTTTTCATGACAACAATGGGACTCCAAAGTTCATAAGTTTTCACAGGGTGTTCAAATTGCTATCAGATCAGTGTCATTGGATAAATAATTTTAAGATATTTCTTTTGATATATTATATGTTGTGTTTCCAATGGATATTGGCTCTCAACTCCTCATGGGCATTCTACGGAAGATTGAAGCCCTTGAGCACCATATGCACGAGGGGCACCAAGCTATTAGGGATAGTTGTCACAATATGCAAAGGATATTGGATAGCATGTAGGAGAGATATATTATGGAAGATATCAGGGATTAATATAATCAATACGTATATGCTTGGTATGATTTTGAGGCCGATTGTGATGATTGGTATATGGATAATTGTCATTTTTTGGATGACAACCACTTTCATACTTTAATTGATGACTCTACTCCACCTTCTGTAGAAAACACCAATGTGACAAATCAGGAGCTGGTTATGATTACCAGTGTCTATCTTGCATATTCTATAGTGGTATTGTTCTTTCCAGATTCAACTTTGACCCTTTCCCACTATGTGGATGGATATTCTTATTTGGATCCACATGATAGGTGTCAGTATTTGGAGCATCATTTTTAGTTGGTTATTGGTTTTCGATATCTTCTGCGTGGATTTCACATGAGCACTTGGACATGGGACCCCGATTTACAATGGTGGTTGCACTACTTTAACATGGTGGATTTCATTTCTCAAGGGGACCCTGGTTCTCTAGTCTACTCAAAGATGTGCATCAAGACAACTCTCAAAGATGTGTATCAACCAAGCATAACACAACGACTCATAATCATCACCAAGATCAATATATTATTCTAATAGTATACCAATACAAGTATGCTACATCATCCATAAACCATGTGTCAACAATACTACTAACAAGTGCCTCCAACCATGTACCAAGTATGTACCAATCATGTATCAACTACTCATCAAGATGTACCGACATCATCAACTATACACCTCATGTATGTGCCAACTCATCAATTACTTTTCTCAACCATGTACCCAACATGTACCTCAACCAAAATACCTCATCAATTTCATCATCCAAATCTGATTTGTAACTCCATAATAGACCTGGTGTCTAAGATCACATACCTGCAAACCTTCCTTAACTTTAACAACAAGAGACTAGCATTTTCATCAAACTTTACTTTAGTCTCACATGACTAATTTTGGATTATTCAAAAACCCTAAGTTGCAATAATCATAACTATGTACCTGTAATGAATAAAGATATGAAAATGGTACACAATGTTCTTCAGTGTCTTTTATGAAATTCCTCCAGACTTCACTACTTGGAACCTCTCAGAAAATGAGTTATAGCAAAAATGGCATACCATGTTGAATTTTGGCTTATTCTAGAGAGCGAACTTGTAGAGCGTGCCCCACACGAAATATTTGTTGTATGGATCTAAAAATTGTACAAAGAATACTAAGGATGTACTCTAACCAATACATTTGGTCTTACTGAATTTGGATCTGTTATGAAGAATTTATTACGTTTTTACCCAAAACACATGTTTTAGACTTTCAGGACTAGCCACAAACCCTATTTTCCACGATGTGTAACTCCAAAAATACAACGAACCACAAGCTAAAATTTGTATCACAACTAGTTGGATATTTTTCCTCAATGGCCTCCCAATTTCATAGTCTGAATCATTCTAGAAAAAAAAATTATTGCGAAAATTGTGAGATGGCATGTAAATAACATACCTTAGAAAGCATCATCAAAAGAATTTATCATCCCTTGAATTTTGGTCTTCTTTACTTCACCTTCCCTCTGAAATTTGGTTTAGATATCCTTTGGTTACATCAGTCACCTGTAGATTTTCAATATGTTCAAGTGTGATTAAAATGAGAGATCATTTCCTCTTATTTATACTTTCATGTAGCTTCCTCAAGGGGTACCTTTTAACCATCTTAACCCACTTTCCTTATTTTAGGGTTAACCCACTTCTAATTTCTTCATTAAATTTATTATTTAAATAATTTATTTTGTATTCACTTTGAATTATAGTACACTTATCACTTCACTTTATTATTTACCTTCTAAAATCTCTTAAACCACTTTGACTACTTTGACCTTTTGGGGCTTCTAGATGACTCGTGAGGGTTCTCCAACTTCACATGGCCATAACTCTCTAAACGTGAGGAGTTATGTGATGTTCCACATACCATTGGAAATGGAATGAGATGTATTATCCATATAGAATAGTCTTGCCTGCAAATATATCAAAACGCATACCATTATCCATCAAACAAACTTGGGTCCATTACCCAAACCCAAGTTCTCCAACTTCTCGTGGCCATAACTCTCTAACCGTGAGGAGTTATGTGACGTTCCACATACCACTGGAAATGGAATGACATGTACCATCCATATAGAATAGTATTACCTTCAAATATATTAAAACTCATACCATTATACATCAAACAAACTTGGGTCCATTACCCAAACCTTTGTGCTACCGGTCTTTCTCCAAGGGTTGACATCAATCACTAAGGGTTGACATCAATCTACAATATCACTCTCCATTGGTTGACATCAATGACAACCAACAATCCATACCAATTTTCCATCAACCTAAGCCAATTTTCTGACAATCTCTGCCTTTGGTATTGATGGCAACAATTAGTCATGATAACATTCATGCTTATACTCCTCATTAATGTTTCTATCTCCCCCCCTTTGACATCAATGGAAAAGGGTATCTCCCTTTGGGGATTCTCCCCCTGACTGAAATCTCCATGGGGTTGCTCCCCCTGTCTACATGCCTCTGTTCTCTCTCTCCAAGCATTTCTATCTTGCATCTGTTAAATCTCTCCCCCTTTGTCATCAATGTCAAAGGTATCTTTCCATCTGGGATTGCTCCCCCTAACTGAACTATCCTTGGGGATACTCCCCCTGACTGAAATCTTCCTAAAACTGATCTCCCAACCTGAGTTGTCCTCTTTATGGTTCTTCCTCATATAAATCTAAGACATATAAGATAAGCATTCAAAATCATTCATTTTGGAGTAGAAATTACTCTGAGTCCCTGGCAAAGATACTCAAAGGATTCCCGTGGAAGCGATTTTGTAAAGATGTATGCCACTTGTTCTTTTGTTCCCACATATTCAACTCTGATGTTCTTCTCTGCAATATGTTCGCGTAGCAAGTGATACTTGATTGGAATGTGCTTCATGTTGGAGTGCATCACCGGGTTCTTTGAGATACTGATGGCGCTTGTATTATCATAATATATTGGAATGGGATCATCATACTCAACCTGTATATTTGTTAGAGTTTGTTTCATCCATATAATTTGTGTACACCATGTTGTTGCTGCAATATACTCTGCATCGGCTATAGATAAGGATATTGATGATTGTTTCTTGCTCAACCATGATACTAAACACTCACCCAAGTAGAACGTTGCTCCATTGGTGCTTCGTCGATCATTAATTAAATCTACCCAATCTGCATCTATGTAGTAAATAAGTGATAGATCCTTTCCTTTTGGATACCATAATCCAAAATTTTATGTTCCTTTGAGATATCTGAAAATCCTTTCCACTGCTAATACATGTGATTCCTTTGGTGCTGCTTGAAATCGTGCCACCTGTCCAACTGCCTCTATTACATCTGGTCTGGATGTTGTCACATATATTAAGATACCAATCATTGACCTGTATTTCCTTTGGTATGTAGACTTTGAATCATCATCTTTGCTCAACTTGCAACTTGTTTGCATAGGAGTGATAACTAGTTTGCAATCTTCCATTCCGAACCTCTTTAGTATTTCTCTGATATACTTAGTTTGAGATATAAAAATTCCTTGGTTTCTTTGACATATCTGAAGACCCAAAAAGAAGGATAATTCTCCAAGTAATGACATTTCAAATTCATTATGAATATCCTTTGCAAATTTCTTGATGTAGAGTTTGTTGTCTATGCGTCCTTCCATAGTTCGTAGGGATTTTTGTCATTGTTGTTTCTGAGCATTACTCTATTTTGAATGTGAACTGTTGTATGCACTACATGTGTCCAAAAAATATCTGTCAATTTGGAATCCATTAGCATTGTTCGATCCATTTCATATGTAATTATCATCCATTATGATAATGTTCCTTTGTCTCTGAACCACTCTCTAAACCAATCTATGAATCCATGCTCTCGTTCATTGTCATATATATGTCCAAACCTGCTAAGTATTCTTATGAATCCATCTCTGTCCAACACTCTACTTGCACAACTGTCCATAATGTTGACCCATTTATCACTATACCATCATGAATTCTTGATTAATATATCAAACTGTACTTTTGCTAACTGACTGCTTTGGATCTGTCTTCTCAAACTATGCAAGCTGCTTGAAGAATGGTTCTTTGTTCTGTCACAGCTATCGCATAGACTCCCCCTGTCTAATATTTATATTACCTAGGAGTCTCTAAGTCAGATGGCTAAGAACAATTCATGCTCTGATGTGTATTCATCATCATCTTCATTGGTAGATTTATCATCATCTTCATTGGTAGATCTATCATCCCTCTGAGCTCTGACTTCTTTCTTTCTGTGTGTGGATTCATCTTTTACTACAATGCCTGAAAGTACAATCTCTTAAACATGTTCCTTATTTACATGTCCTTCTTTTATTTCAGTTATTTTCCAAACCTTTATGTATCTGACATCTTTTTTTTTCTCTATAAAATTTTCTTCATCTCGTTTTATTGCCAATATTGCGATTTCTGGGACCTAGTCTTTGTTCACCTGTTCTTTGTGTTTTCTTATCCACATTTTCTGACATCTGATATCAGTGTTCTCTTTCATGGAAGTATCGATCATGCTTCTACAATCACTAGCTATGTGTCCATAGTTATGACATTTGTAAGATTCAATGTTACGTGGGGCCACATAGTCATTTATTGCTTGAACAATTCTTTTATAATCCTTGCAATTTGCAAACTTATGTCCAAAGTTAGTACAATAAAAATAATGACCATAAAATAAATTTGCATACCTGGGAGTGAATTATCTTCTTTGTGGCGTAGTCCTTCTGAATTTTTGCCTTGACTGATCATGATCATGATTGAAACTTCTTTGTGACTTGAACATGGATGGTCTTCTTGGAGATGTATCTTCAATAGTTTTCTTAGATTTTGGTTGACCATGATTCCTTCCTTTGAGTACTTCTACATAACTCTTTTTATTTTCTTCATTCTTCTTTTCCAGCAACCTAGAGTGTTTCTCTTCATTCTCTATAACTAATGTGGATGTTTCTGTCTCTTCAATGTTCTTGTTGAGCTTGACGATTTTACTTCTCAATGTGACAACTTCTTCTTCAAGCTTATCAACCTCTTCTTCTTTCTTCATTATCTGAGACTTCATGAATTCTTCTGTTCTTTTTGCTTCTTCAAGATGAATTTTTAATCTGATTATTTCTTCTTCAAGTCCTTTCTCTTCTTGACCAAACTCTGCCTCAAGCTAGTTTAGATCATTAGTTATTTCCTTAAGATGATTTTTCAATATCTTCTCTCTCATTTCTGCTTCTTCCTTATGTGCTTCTATGTTGGCTTCCAAATACTGCTTTTGATATTCAAGATTTTCTTCAATCTTTATGGTTTCTTCTAGCTGAGTTCTTAAGTTCTCGATGACCTGTTGGGCTTCTTCAAAAATGTGAACACTTTCCTTTTGTTTCATAAATTATTTCTTGAGTGACTTGTTTTCTTCTCTTAGTTCATCTAAAGCACTAATCAATTCTGCTTCATAATTGTCTTCATTTTCAATTAGTTTTTTTGTCTCATTTCCTTCATCGCATTCTATTTCAAGATGTCCACGTTTTTCACAATTAAAGAAAAACAACATACCTCTGGTGATTATGTACTCTTCATCTTCTGAATATGTTTGACATGGTGAACATAAGTCTTCTTGATATGTATCTGCATCTTCTTTGGCATTTTTTGAATCTGCGATGGGTGAAGGATATATGTCATGTAACTTATCCCAAAGTTCTTTGGTTGATGAACATTTACCAATCTTTTCTCTTACCGGATTAGGTAATCCTTCCCAGATGAAATCCATTGCTATTTTTTTATTCTTCTTCAATTCCATCTTGGCTGCAGTCTTTTCCCTTTTTTAACTATCATATCCTGTAACAATTGATAGCCAAATATAATGTCCATGTGCATGTAAAAATACTTTCGTCCTTATGCTCCACTTATCATACTTAAAACCATTATGACCATTAAACATTGGTACTCCATTCTCATAATAATCCATGATCTCCTTCCAGTGGTTAAAATATTTCCTGAAGGAACCAACTCTGATACTAATTGTTAGATTACTGAGAGGGGGGGGTGAATCAGTAATAGAGAAATTTAATATGTTTTCACCATCAAATACAAGTGTTATATCAATGTAGATTTATCATCTAATAGTTGCAGAGTAAATAAATAATGAACAAATGACCAATCACACACATACACAGTACACCAGTGTTTTACGTGGAAACCCAAAGCGGGAAAAAACCGCAGAATGTTTTTTCTTATACGTTTTTAAGAATTACATTCATTGGAAGCACCAAATTCCTTTGTTTTCCAGCTGCAACTGGAAGGAGGCTCAAACCCCCTAGTTTCTCAGGCTACAACCTGAGGGAAGCTCCAAATCCCCAATTCTCTGGCTACAACTAGAAGGAGGCTACAACCCCCTATGTTCTATGGCTACAACCGGAAGGTGGTTACAACCACCAGTCCTTGCCCCGTCCAACTTCCCTGATGTAGAAGTAGAATGATGGAACCACTGTCACACTATCACTATGAGATATATTGTTGTAAACTTGTACCAATCAGCCTACACCAAACAACTTGTACCAATAACCTGAACCATGCATCAACCATGCATCAACCTGTACCTCAACCTGTAATCAACCTGTACCATAAAAAAGTGCATCAATCATGCACTAACCTGTACCAAACAACCAGTAATCAACATGTACCATAAACAAGTGCATCAACCATGCACCAACTTGTACCTCAACCTGTACCATGAACAAGTGCATCAACCATGCACCAAACCTGTACAAATAACCTGTCACAACAACCTGTCCAAACAAACTATCACAACAACCTGTATCATCAATATTATCAACCAAATCAGATCTACTCATCAAGATCAATCACCAATACAACTCTCAAAGATGTGCATAAACCAAGCATAACACAACGACTCATAATCATCACCAATATCAATATGTGCTTCTAATAATATACCAATACAAGTATGCTACATCATCCATAAACCATGCATCATCAATACTACTAACAAGTGCCTCCAACCATGTACCAAGTATGTACCAATCATGTATCAAGTACTCATCAACTATGACTCATCAAGATGTACCAACATCATCAACTATACACCTCATGTATGTGCCAACTCATCAACTACTAGTCTCAACCATGTACCCAACATGTACCTTAACCAAAAGCGCTCATCAATTTCATCATCCAAATCTGATTTGTAAATCTGTAATAGACCTGGTGTATAAGATCACACACCTACAAACCTTCCTTAACTTTAACAACAAGAGACTAGCATCAAACTTTACTTTAGTCTCACATGACTAGTTTTGGATTAGTCAAAAACCCTAAATTGCAATAATCATAACTATGTATCTGTAATGAATAAAGATCTGAAAATGGTACACAATTTTCTTCAGTGTCTTTTATTGAATTCCTCCATACTTCACTACTTGGAACCTCTCAGAAAAAGAGTTATAGAAAAAATGACATACCTTGTTGAATTCTGGCTTATTCTAGAGAGTGAACTTGTAGAGAATGCCCCGCATGGAATATTTGTTGTATGGATATAAAAATTGTACACAGAGTACTACAGAATGTACTCTAACCAATACATTTGGTCTTACTGAATTTGAATCTGTTATGAAGAAGTTGTGGCATTTTTACCTGAAACACTTGTTTTAGACTAGTTTCAGGACTAGCCACAAACCCTATTTTCCACAGCATGTAACTCCAAAAATACAACGACCCACAAGATGAAATTTGTATCACAACTACTTGGATATGTTTCCTCAATGGCCTCCCAATTTCATGGTCTGAATCATTCTATAAAAACATTGATTGCGAAAATGGTGAGATGACCTGTAAATAACATACCTTAGAAAGCATCATCAAAAGAATGTATCCTCCCTTGAATTTCGGCCTTGTTTACTTTACCTTCCCTCTGAAATTCAGCTTAGATATCTTTTGGTTACATCACTCACATGTAGATATTCAATATGATTAATTGTGATTAAAATGAGAGAGTTGCCTCTTATTTATACTTTCATGTAGCTTCCTCAAGAGGTTACCTTTTAACCATCTTAACCCACTTTCCTTATTTTAGGGTTAACCCACTTCTAATTTCTCCATTAAATTTATTATTTAAATAAAAAAAATTGTATTCACTTTGACTTATAGTACACTCATCACTTCACTTTATTATTTACCTTCTAAAATCTCTTAAACCAAAAATCCATACGAACTATCCATCAACCTAATCCAACTATCTGACATGATTATTCGTTGGATAAGAGGTCGATTTCCATTAGTGACACATCAACGTCTAGTAAGACAAATTTCTTGGTGTCCACTATCTCTTTGTAGATTTAGTGTCTTGTATATTTCTCTCCATTGATGATGGGCATATTGGACGAAGATGAATATCTAATGCTGCAGAAATTGCAAGGAATTCGTGAGAAGAAGGCTCTTTCCTCAGAAGAATATCACAATTGACTTTATGCATAAGTCACTACCTTGAAACATATCATTGCACAATTGTAGATTGAGAATCAACGCCTGAGCAGTGAATTGGAGATAGCCCGTACCCAGCTGGAATATGAGGCTTCTTCCCTCATTCAAACCATCCTTCTACAATGGTTTGATGAAAATTCTATGAAAATTGTTGACCTGGAACAGACAATGGAGATCGTTTTTCAAGATCTAGTGGATTATTTTAGTGGTAAAAAGGATCTTATCGATGATCTCATGAAAGAGGTGAAATTAATCTCTCATGAAAATAATTCCTTGAAGACAAAGAATACGGGACTAAAAAACTAGTTGAAATATGCATAAGATGTGTTCCAGATTGTTGTAACTGAGCACTCTAGAAGAGTTGTTGAACATGGGGAACACTGCTGCTAGATTTTTTCAAACTCTTGCAGATGAATTTGAGGAGAAGTCTGACCTTCTTGAAGAATTGGAAGAAGAATTGAAATCTCTTCCTCATATGACATTGAGTACATATGTCATCCAACTGATGGAAGGAAATACCCTACTGATTTATGATGTTTTCCACTTGAAGTCCTCTATTGATGAGCTTCATAAAGAATTTTCTCCTCTTCAAGAAGACAACAATCATCTCTTTGACGAGTATCAAACATTAAAGGAAGATTATTATGTCATGTTACTGCAACTGACTGAAAATGATTAGACTCTTCAAAGCTTGTAGATTGTTGAACATGATGTTGAGACAATTGTTGAGAAGAAAATTGATGTTGTTGAGCTACTTGTTTCTTCTTCCATCATTGTCTCTAGTCCATTTTTTTGTGAGAAGATTGTTGATGTTGTTGAGCTACCAAGATCGCCCATTTCTTCTCCACCCCTTTCTTTTGTTTGTAAGGAATATGTTGTCAATTTATGCTTTGACACTGATAACTGTGTTGTTTCTCCTAGCTTTGAAAAACATAATACATGTGTAGGATCTTGAATGCTTGGGAAGATGGGATATACCATAGGAGGACTTGGAAAGAATGGATAGGGTATTGTTGCTCCTATTGTTCCTGAGATGTTGCCACCAAGAATAGGTCTTGGATATGATGTTGTTGTTTCCTCCTTGTCTACATATGCCCTTGCTACAAATAGGGAAGTTTTGTTTATTACAAATGGAGTTCAGACTAATCTGCTAGCAAAACAATCTACTGAACCAGATGTTGAGATGGTTGTTCCTGACATACCATATTCTAAGAATATTGTTGTTTATACATTGATTTGTTCTACTCCCGAGAGTAAACCTAAACCTGAGCCTACATCTCTTGATCATCTTGCACAACCCTCTATGCCTTATCGTCATCCTCGCCATCATAGACATGACAATCATGCTTTCATATCTTTGCATAAGAGACATGAAAGACAAAACTATGGACTCTTACTGACTACCAAGATAGACTGTGGTTATATTGAGGAGTGGTCATGGTTTCATCTGGCCATATGTGTTAGGAGTTAATATCTTTTTGTTTCATCAGTTGTATAGACGTACACCACTCCTCTTCATTGTTGATGTTTTACAGTAGTCAACCACAGGTTCAACCTAACTTGACGGTCGATTGGAGTTCGACTAGGGTATTGGTCGACTGGGATTCAACCCGACTTAGCTGTCAACTAGAGGTGTTTCGACTATGCATTTGTCGACTGAGTTTCAACTATCTATTATCCATCAACTAGTGTGTTTTCGACAAATATTTTTTGTTGATGCTTTGAATCCTTAGTTGTGTTTAAGGGGGGTAGTACTTTGAAGTTGTTGATGTGTAAGCCCAACTGATGTGCTTGGATTTGCTGAGATCAACCGAACCATGTTCAATTGTGTTGTTGGAGCTATACTTCTGCTTATTGTACCTAATAAAGAGACCATTTAATTGACAAAGATTGATTATAATGGTGTGTTCCTTTCTAGTCGCCTAATCGATTAGCTGGTGATGTCTTGTTGTCTAGTCGATTGACCGATTGGGAGTGTGTTTTGATAACAGATTTTGCAACCAATTTTCAAAGTATGGATTCTATTTGGCCTTGATCCATGTTGATGGTGATCATACTTTCTTAAGAGTGTTTTTGTACCATCTTGTGATCGTCTTTTGCAGTCAATACAAATTCAGGGGGGAATGATACAAAATTTCTTTTCCTCCAAGCTACGTTTACGAGGGGGTGTTGGAACATGTGGTTCCTTTGTAACCTCACCTTGTAAGTTTGTTTCAATTGACCAAGTCTTTAGGTCGACGACCAACTAAACCCTTAGTTGACCATGTCCACTTGTGGATTCTCGGTCCATGTTTTATGTACATGTGCAACCACCTTCACCCGAGTTTGTTGAGTTTGGTCCATGACCAAACCTATTTATAGACGATCTTAGTGATTGGTCTATAATCATCTTAGATTGTCAAATCATATCAGGAGATATGCTCTCTCTCTCATTGAGCGACTTGTGCTTCATTGCTACGGTATGTTTCGACACCATCGCTTCTCTTGGATATGTTATCCTTTGCGTTCAATCCATTTTCCAACAAATATCACCAGTGGAGTTGCCAATTTTGTTACAAAAATCTAAATCCTATGGCTTTGGTTCATGGGCCACAACAGAGCAGTTCCCTAAAATAATTCTCTCAAACTCTAATTAGACAGTTAATTAAAGGTAACTACTTGCAATAACTAACTTTCTGAAGATAGGAAAGAGAACATATCTGGAATCCAACGTTTGAAGTCGATTATGCTTGAGTTTTTTCTCTCTAGAACTCCTTCACAATGATCTTTTGAAAATCATGCAAACAAAGAAGTATGAAACTGCAAACAATTAGTTATCCGCTAACTAACTAAATATAATCAATTCACTTTCTAAGTTATATTCAAAACAAGATACAAATAATCTCATCAAAAGCATGAATTGACAAAGAGAAATGGACAAGAATGAGAGTTATTTATTAATAACATCAAAGGAGTTGGTTACAACTTGTAACCACTGCGACATAATCCCAGAACTAGGCTCCAAGTTCCTCCACCCAAGGCCTGAGATGACAAGCATTATCTTTGAATTTTTGTGTTCCAACGGGTCCAAGGAAGCAATGGATTTCTTCCTAATGGATTTCTCCCTGACGAGATAAGGGGAAACACAAATCCTGAAAACAAGGGTTTTCAAGGGGGGTGACGATCTTAGAAGTAAAGGGAAACTAGGACTTGTAGGGCTATAAGGAAACTGCTAGCATAAGGCTGCATCTATTTGATATATTTTCCTCCATCCCAAGGCTCTCTTTTATACTCCCTTTAACAATTGGAGTAGTTATGAACGTGCTACAGGAGGTTGGGAACCCATCAACTCCACTCGAAATATCGATATTTATCATTGTTTTGAGCTAATTAAACATGTATGTGGGTTATAAACTAGAAAGTCGCGTATGTACGTGATTTTCTTTAAGGAGAGTCGCGTACATCTAGAAAAATGAGATTTTTTAAGATGTTTTTAGGGAGGAAAAAGAGGATTTTTCTCTTGCAAGCAGGGAAAGGGATGTAACTGAGGCCAATGAGTTTTCATGAGCATATGTGGTGTCAAATGATGCTATAACAAATGGTCATCACAATTGGAACCAAGAAGGAGGACAAATTCACCATTAATGCTTGTTGTTGAAGGATTGGAACCTTATGTAGCTCCAGCAAAGGAACACAATGGAATGTCAGAACATCCCACTTTTCTTCATCAAAATATTGAATCTAAAAGAAACTATTTTTTGGGATCAATATCTACAACAACTCCACAATTAGTTTTTCACGAAGTTGAAGAAATAGTTCCACATAGAATGGTTAGTTCTGTAATAAGGGAATAAGAAGAATTTTCAAGATCGTTTCCATCAATCGTGAATATAAGAGATGCCAAGTCTCTACCACTAGCACCTCTATATTGTTGAACAAATATGCACTCATGGATTTTCTTTTAGGATTAAAGTTTGGAATGTCTAGTCACATATATCTGTAGAAGGGATACTCCATATTGGTGGCGGTGGTAATATGCATATTCATGTCCACCTTAGCATGGTCATGGGGTCCCCTTGGTTTGTTGGTTCCCAAGGAGATATTCCCTTTGGAGATTCATTCGACTAGGAAATCAATCAATGTCTTAATGGATCTTTTCTTCACCTTCGTCATTGTCCAGACATTCTTGGTGATGCTCTGCCACTTCAAGTTCAAGATCTTCCTCTTCTCCATTGGATGGGTGGTCATTATGACTCTCTTGATCTACCTTTTTCTCCATGAAACCAAAACCATGCCCATTGAAGAGATTAGCAAAGTGTTGATGGAGCATTGGTTCTCGAGAAAATTCATGGCCTTCAAATAGGTTCATAAACAAAAAAATCCTTCTCAAATAGACAATGGCACCTCCTCCCTGTATTATATTGTAATTGAACTCTTTGACAGTAAAAACCACATATTCATGTCAAAATCATCCAATTTAGCGAAAAAAATCCATGAAATTTTGTAGTAGTAAAATTCATTGCAAAATCCTTTGCTACAACGACACCTCTACCATTATCATCACATCATCATATGCCCTTATGACTTTGAAATCTCCAAAAATGATGCCAGGTGTGCAGAGATAGAAGCCAATAAAATACCAAATATTATAACAAAGGAAACCATTCTTTTGCAATAATTCTTACACTAAAAGTTTTTTCATTCTCAATATTTTATAGAAATATTTGACAGGTAAAAACTCAATTGGATGATAGGGTTGAGTCCAAGTCAATGTCAGTCCCAATATGCTTCAAAATACCATCCACTTTTGCATGGCTAGGAAAGGACACACAAAACAAAGCCAATGAGTCATCACTACTAGTGAAAAATTGTTGATGTGTTGATCCTCTCATGTATTATGGACTATTGATCTCAATTGAATTGGACCCTCATTTCCATCTTATTCCAATAGTCCTTGGGAGATTCTCTTTATATATCACCTATGCATTGTTCTTGCCACATGTCTCATTTGGGTTCACCATGGATCCTTTTATTTGAATGTTGTGATATCTCCATTAGAAACCCCCTTTGTTGTTGACTTGGGATAGATTCAATGATTAACGAGTATCTCATGAGCTACTCCATCACATCCTCCCACTATACGTCCATTGACACTTAGCTCACTAAAAAATCCTTTTAGTTTTATTTATAACAAAGGAAACCATTCTTATGCAACAATTCTTACACTAAAAGTTTTTTCATTCTCAATATTTTATAGAAATATTTGACTAGGTAAAAACTCAATTGGATGATAGGGTTGAGTCCAAGTCAATGTCAGTCCCAATATGCTTCAAAATACCATCCACTTTTACATGGCTAGGAAAGGACACACAAAACAAAGCCAATGAGGCATCACTACTAGTGAAAAATTGTTGATGTGATAATCCTCTCATGTATTATGGACTATTGATCTCAATTGAATTGGACCCTCGTTTCCATCCTATTCCAATAGTCCTTGGGAGATTCTCTTTATATATCACCTCTGCATTGTTCTTGCCACATGTCTCATTTGGGTTCACTATGGATTCTTTTATTTGAATGTTGTGATATCTCCATTAGAAACCCCCTTCGTTGTTGACTTGGGACAGATTCAATGATTAATGAGTATCTCATGAGCTACTCCATCACATCCTCCCACTATACGTCCATTGACACTTAGCTCACTAAAAAATCCTTTTAGTTTATTGTTCATGAAACCTATCCAAAATATCCTCTATCAATTATTCAAGAACCATCCAAAACACTTCTCTTATCTTCAAACAACATATAACCTTGATCCATTTTGACATTTCCCTTTCCCCGCTTCAGGGGTATGCTTTTTCTCCTTTCATTGCATATTAAACGCTACCATGTCCTGCAATTTTGTTGTTTACTTGTTTTGGTGTTTCTCCTTTTGTGTAAAGTTTTCTCATCCTAAACCGGTTTTGCTTGACGGGTGCTAACCTACCTTTCTTGTATTTCCACCTGCTCACATTTTCTCGCAGTTGTAACATCCATATGAGCCTAAACTAATAAGAGCTAGTGGACAATAATTGATGGAAACATAGAGATGGAAAACATCGTTGAATATCTTAAATTTTTTTATTTGTTCCTATTATTAAATAACTTTTAAACACTTCCTCTACCCATACACTTTATTCATGCTTATTTGTTACCTTTTGAGTTTTACCATCAACCGAAAAT
Organism: Picea engelmannii; assembly: GCA_009831015.1. NCBI lineage: Eukaryota > Viridiplantae > Streptophyta > Pinopsida > Pinales > Pinaceae > Picea > Picea engelmannii. Next base: position 1,055,029 of record ML782255.1, read on the forward strand.
TCCAAATCTATAATGCCATTGAATACCCACAAAGAATATGAAAATAAAAAATGGATATATTGAATTCAAGCCCAAAAAATTAGTCGTACGTAACATTCTTCTCATGTTATGCTCATACTTCTATAACCTAAATAGAAAAGGTGGGAAACCATTCAAATGCCCATGTCTTGAATGTTCTAAATGAAACTGTCTGGCTAGAGTGATTACAATGAGAAATCATACATAGAGCACTCAGGAGGTTTGGTGCTTCGGTGGTCATCTCAACTGAAAGGTTTTTCCTCACCCTTCTATGGGTGAATTTCATATACACTTTGGATGAAACTCCATTCGTTATTATTGTTACAAATTATTGAAGTATTGATCCTCTCATGGACTTTGGATTATGGATCTCATATGAACCCGTGGTTTCCAACCTCTAATTGAATTGTATCAATGACCCGTGAAAATGTCTAAATACATAACAATAACCTTCCATTTCCTCATATTCCAATAGTCCTTGAAAGATTAGAAACATCAATTATAGTTAATTTAACAATGAATAAATATTTTAGAATCTCATACATCACATCCTTCCGCTATACATCTATTCATGTTTACCTCTGCTAAAAGATATTTTAAAATTTTAATTTTACATCCAAAAAACAAAATCTCCAATCATTAAATAACACAACCACTCTAATTCACTTCAGCGTTCACTTCCCTTTGAAAGTACGCTAATATATTACAATGTATACCCTAAAAATAAGTCCACTTTCTGGGGGTGCCGAAACCCATGGGGTAGGTTACTCGAATCAATAGATGATAAAAAGTTGAAATAGCGCGGTGACATCACAACAGTTCTTTGAATGCCCATTGACTCTCCATGCGTACAACTTATAAGTCTTGCCACGTGTCCTCCATTTACAACCCATTTGTTACACGTCTCTATCAATCATGTTCGCGTGGATATGTGGTATATACATTGAATGGCCTCATCAACAATGACGTATAACCGTCACCCTATCATCATATACAAAGTTTATCCATATGTCCACCTCCTCGTAAGTCAAACTTATTCTTTGACTTTCTTATCATAAATGTGACTACATGCTAATATAGACATAATTGAATTTTGAAAAGAATTCTAGAATGCTCTTTCATTTAAATATATTAAAAAATTACACCCATCTCTTTTTAATTCAAAAGAGAATCACATAGCAATAAATAAAATCAGATATCTTTATGAAAATGATAGCATCTCTTTGCAAGAAAATAATAGAATAAGATGGCATATATTTTTAAGATTTGGAAATCTCATTTCGGTGTAGAGATATCAAAGTTAGATAGTAAGGGGATTTTTGCAAGATGATGAAATAACATAATATATTTTATGTATATATGTAAAGTATATATTGGTTATGAATATGTGTTTTTTATTTTAAAAGGTTATAAATTTGAATTTAAATTTGAATTTTTTAATATAAAAAAATAAGTTAATTATTCAAAATTCATGAGCATTGAAAATTTACATCACCACACCTATAACTCGAAAGAACAAAACAACCAAATTTTATATGTAAAGCTCAATAAATACTATTTAAAACCAATTTAATAAAATACGATTGAGTAGGATAAAATGATTTAAGAATATCCTTGTGTTTTGGAATCACTTTAAGTGAAATTTATTTCATTTAAATAAGAATTAAGACATGAAAAAAACATTAATCTTTCAAAGCCCGAAACAAATCTATATATTGCTTAAGGGCATTACCACATTGATAATTAATACAAATCTATATATTGCTTAAGGGCATTACCCCATTGATAATTGATACAAATCTATATATTGCTTAAGGGCATTACCCCATTGATAATTGATACAAGTATATACCTTTCATAGTATATTTGGTAAAGTGTTTACCTGAAATATATGTATATTTATATAATTATAATTTGGGAAAAAAATAATGTTAAAGATTTTTTTAATAAAAATAAATTATATATATATATATATATATATATATATATATATATATATATAT
>ML782255.1:1057382-1069826 GCA_009831015.1 Picea engelmannii
ATATATATATATATATATATATATATATATATATATATATATATATATATATATATTTATATTTTTATTTATATATATATTATCAATATGTTATTATTTATTGGAGATTTTTTTATTATTATATATATATATAATTTAGAATTTTAATAATATTTGTTTAAATTTATAAAAAAGTTTAAATAGGATATTTTAACATATGGAAATCGAATAATAATAACAAAATTATAATATTATTATAAATTTTTTACTAATTTTTTTATTAAGTTAAAAAATAAATTTATATTTTATTAATGATGGTTGATGTCCATTAAGATCAAAATTGGTTTATTAGACTGTAAGAAAAGCAAGAGGTTATTTGGGTTTTTTTATACTTTTATTTCTATGCTCGAAAAGTTTTGAGAAAAGTGTTCCAAGATCACCATAGTTTTGATGAGTTAGAAGGTTAGGAAGATTGGTATTGTGACAAATCTTTTGAAGTTGAGATCTAATTTGGGTATATGCAGAACATTCTAAGAGAAAGTAAATTTCATCTTCAACCCTCTTAGTGTCACAAAGATGACAGATTCTTTCATCCCATGACATTTTAGGAATTGTCAAATGCCTAGTTTCATTATGGACCTAGTGAGAATTTGTTATTATTTTAACATTGTTGATTTTCTTCTTTAGGTTGATGAAAACGAATAGATACTTTTGATCTTCAAGATTAGAGTTGATCACCTCCTTATAATATCTCAATTTTCTTTTATCCTCTAATTCTTTATTGCATCACAATTTCTCCTTAAATTTATATGTAATAATATTGTGAATATTACCATTCTTCTCTAGAATGATCTCTTCCTTTGTTCCCTAATGATTTAGCCAAGACTTGACATCCTCATGCCATCCCCGTTTGAGTCATAGGTGGTTTTGGTTGGGATTTGAAGCAATCTTAGGAAGCCTCTTGTTGTCCTCATTGTTGAACTTGTTCTCGTACATTAGGTACCTAGTCATAGTCGTTCTTTCAAAGGGGGAAAGACTCACTTCTATGAGAAGGATATGATAGGGTGTATTGTCTTTAATCTTGAGATTATAAGTTATAAAAGTCTTTTGGATCTACTCTATTTTTCCCCATGATTTGTTAAAGATACTGCATCCCCAAACTTCACGTTCATATAAGATAACAAGAGTGATGAAAGTCTAAAAGAGGAGTTTTTTTTGTATCCCATATCAAAAGATTTGTTGATTTACAATTATTTTCAAGCCCATAATAAGCTTTCCACCCTCCATTTATCTTTTTCTCTTTGCTAAAGTTCCAATTGGATTTGTGATGAATATCGATGTCGAGATATTTGTACAGGGGAAATTCCTCTAAGTTGTTGTTATTATATACAAAAGTATCATAAGTGATCATTTTGGGCTAAATTATCATAACTTACATTTTGTGAGTGTTGACAATCATACTCACACTACAACAGAAATCCTTGAGGATTCTTAATTGCTTGTCAAGATCATAGGGACTCATTGCCATAAGAACAATATCGCCACCATAGAAAAGAAGGATGATGATTATACCAATAAAAGTCGAGTTGGCACGCCTTGTTTTCTCCAAACAATCTTCTAACTTGTCAATGTATATGCCAAGGATAATTTTAAGGATGGAAATTTATCTCAAAATGTAAAAACCTTGATGAATGTTACTAGTCCTTAATATGCAAACTATAAAATGTTTGGTGATATTTTTGTAAAAATACTCAAATTTCTAAGGATTATATATATTTTCTATAAAATTTGGGCTATTTTTAAGGTAAAATAATGTTGTTCTATAGAATTTGGGCAAATCATTTTTAGAAAAAAAAATGAAATTGGTGAACCTTTTTTTGGGAAAAGCATGGAAAATTATCCCATGATTGATATAGAGCCCCTAAAATTTTCCCTAGTATATGTCAAAAAGGGTAGGTGACAGGGGATAACCTTGCTTGACTCCTATATTGTAGTTAGTTTCTTCCAACCAACCCTTAGTATTCCCAAACTTAGAAATAACATTCTCATACAACCTTACTACAACAACTCGTAACTTGAAAGGAACACTTAGCTCTTCTAACATAAGGTTCATCCTAGGCATAGTGTTAAAATATTTTATAAAGTCAACAAAACAACAAAGGAGATTGGTTTTATTATTGCGGAACTCCTCTACAATGATCCTAAGTGTAACAAGGTGGTCCACAGTAGAATGATAGCTCCTAAATATAGCTTAACCTTTATCTCTTTTTCATGACTAACTAGTCATACACTAATCTCTTTTTCAAAATAATCCTATATAGCTTGGCCAAACCGGGGATAATCACAATGGTCCTCTAATTAGAAGAATTGTTTTTATCCCCACTTTTAAAAATATGTATATTGAGGCTTTACAGATAGGGTTTAGGGTGGCCTTACTTGATTGCTAAATTGAAGAGCTTGTGTATATGAGGGATGAGGATAGGCCCTCCAATTTTTAAGATTTCAACTTGGTAGCCTTCAATGTCCTTAGCTTTACCTTGTGTGAGCCATTTAACCCCAAACTCTATGTCTTGTATAAAAAATCCTTCATCCTCTATAGAAATGTTTGGAATGTTATTTACGACATCAAGGGATTCATAAAGATTTTTAAAGTAGAAATTCCAATCCCTCAAGGGAATCATGCTATTAATTTTATTTTTATGAGTCATAATTTGCCTCTAGATTTTCTTAGGATGTAGCTTAGAAAGGTGAAAAATATTCTCTTGCTTTCTATTTATATGGTACTATTTCCCCCTTTTAATTAGGACTTTGTACTAATTTATCTTATTAGATTTTAAGAAATAATTAAGAGAAACCCTAATGGTCTTTCTAGCAATTTGACACTCATTATAATACCAAGGGTTGGTTGTTCTATTTTTCTTTTTACATAGCACATCAATAGAGAACTTGTTAATGGAAGTAGAAAGGGTTGTTGTAAAATTATGATAGAGGTCTTCAATATGATTCTTATATGACAGGATATTTAATTCACTATTTAAATCCTTTAAGAAGAGATCAATTTTATTTTTTTCAAAAAGAAAGTGTCTTTGGTTATTAAAATTTTTGCAACAGAGATTGTGTGCAGGTCAAAGTTTAGAGTTAAGGTTAAAGGTCAACGATTAGAGTCAAGTTCATGGTCATTTAAAAGGTTAAAAATTATTATTTGGTTGTAAATAGAGATATTGGATATCACATCATCCACGACATTGTTGCCCAACCCATGAATACAAGTCATCCGGTTGGAATTCGACCACTTCATTAGACCATTGTAAATTATAAGGTCTTGAGAATTGCAAAGCTTGATTAGCTCGGTATCAAACAAATTCTTGATCATGTTTTCATAATTTTTTTTGTATTTGTTAACTAAAATAAGGTCCTCATCTAGCCAAAGAGGATTAGAGTTGGAATCATTAGTAAAAAAAATAGCTTTATTAGTTGCTTTTCTAGCATTAAAGTCTCATAGCAAGAGGATATTACCTTCGTTTCTTAGACTACAAATATATTGTTCTAGGTTGTTGTAAGGATAATTTTTATTTAGTTTATTTTAAGGTAGAATTAATAGGCACAAAATAATATATTGCTACATAAATCTTCTTAGCATTAAGGTCTGAAATCTCCATCCATATGTACTGATTGAGAGGGTCTGTCTTAGGAAGTCGTATGTGAAGAGAAATGTTCTTTTTAGTGTAACAAGCTATGCCTCCAATCCCTCTACAATAGGATTTCTTGTTTCATGCTGACCATAAGACAAATTCTTCTATGTTAGGGAGATTAGATTCTTCATCCTCCCAAGTTTTAACTAGAAATATAATATCAATTTCACTTAGGATTGAACATAACATGAGACCTTTGCACCGTTGGTATTATTAAATAGAGGTCTATACACTCAATAGGTCTCATTATTAATCGATATGTTGAACCAAATTTGTCCAATAACATTATGGATGTTGAGTGTGTCTCATTATAGATAGGTATGTTGAACTAAATTTGTCCATTAGCATTATTAACTTGGTATATACATTGAATGTGTCTCATTATAAATGGGTATGTTGAACCAAATTTGTCCATTAACATTATTAAATGGGTGCATATACATTATAAATGAGTATATTGAATCAAATTTGTCCATTATCATTATTAAATGGGTGTATATACATTGAATGTGTCTCATTATAAATGGGCATTTTGAACCAAACTTTTCCATATCTTGAAGTTCTCCTAAATCAAATATATATTTTGACTTGCTTAGACCATAAATAAAATTTATTAAATTGTATATATATATATAAATAGATTATATGAACGATTGGTGTATATAGATCGAGTGTGTCATTATAAATGGGTATGTTGAACCAAAGTTGTCCATTAGCATTATTAAATGGGTGCTTAGACCATAAATAAAATTTATTAAATTGTATATATAAATAGATTATATGAACGATTGGTATATATAGATTGAGTGTGTCTCATTATAAATGGGTATGTTGAACAAATTTGTCCATTAGCTTTATTAAATGGGTGTATATACATTATAAATGGGTATGTTGAATCAAATTTGTCCATTAGCATTATTAAATGGGTGTATATACATTGAGTGTGTCTCATTATAGATGGGCATCTTGAACCAAATTTGTCCATATCTTGAACTCCTAAATCAAATATATACTTTGACTTGCTTAGATCATAAATAAAATTTATTAAATGATATATATATAAAAAGACTTTATGAACGTTAGCTTTAGTTTAAACATAGGATGAAGTTTGAAAAGTTCTAGGGAGATCCTTCCTTTGGAATATATTAAAAAATCACACTTCTTTTTCACTCTCACGTTAATAAATATAATAAGATATCATGAATATCATGTTAAAGAAAATAAATTATATAAATATGATAACATAGGAAGAATCCCACACTTTTCCATGTTAGGTGTGGAGATATCATGCTTAATAACGATAATGTTTTGTCTAAATATTTTGTAGAGAATCTTTTGCATGATTATTTGGAATTAATTTAATAAAATATTATCATTTTTTTATTAAATTAATGGAAAATGAGATAATTTAATTGATATTATTGCATCTAGTAAATAGATTATAACATATGTACCATGTTAGAAAAGAACCCTTAACCCACCAACCCTCTACACCAAAACAAATGATGACAAACATCTATGATCTCACCCAACGCCTTTGACACGTCACGAAGCAAGCTCTCCGATCACCTTTATTTCCACAAGTTATCATCGTTGCCACATGGCAGTCACCCATAAATGGAGGTTGACAACTCATCTCTATCAGTCATATACGCATCTGAAATGGGTGGTAGATACATTGAATAGACCTCATCAACAATGATGCGTAAACGCCACGTTGCACCAAATTTATCCATGTCTTGACCTCATCCTAAATCAAATCTATTCTTGGACTTCCTTAGAAAGTAAGTAAAGCTAATTAATTTTTTTATATGAACTTTAGTTACTAATTTAAAACATTGATTATATTTTAAAAGATTTTTAAGTTTCCAAATAAACACTTTAGTTACTTGTTTAAAGCACTAATTATTTTTTAAAAGATTTCTAAGTTTTCAAAACAAACATATATTTATGATAAAATATTTTTAAGATGTAAAAGAAACCAACATTTTCCATTTCGAATGTAGAAATATGATAAAAAAATGTTTTTCCATCTATAACATTAAATGTTAAAACCTATATATATATATATTTTTTTAAGAAAAGACAATGATGAGGTCCAACATGCCTATTAAAGACGTCTTGAATAGATGAAATTTTATAAGCACTTCTAATAAAATCAAAGTTTTTTCTTAAATTTAATCTACATAAATATATAATTTAATAATTAAGACCATCGTTGGTTCTTAGATATTTTCGCTGACGTTAACAAATTAATGTTTAGATGGAGCATATTTTGTATATCACATATCTAAGGTTGGGTTTGTTTATTCTAATTATTATATTAACACGTCGTTAATAATACGGTAATGAGTACTTCACCTAAATTCTTCGCAAGCCTATGGTAACACTATGTATTGTTAAAAATATTTATCTTTATGAATATCTATTTACAAAATAGAAGTATCTTAAGAGTGTTTTCATTGACAAATCTTGATAAAAGTACTAATACCTATTTGTGGTGTGTTCACTTTGTAACAAAGTTTATACTAGCATACCCCGAACGGGGAAGACAACGCCCAAAAAAATAGTTTTTAGTATATTATTTCATGAATAGCATTGTTATATATATATATATATATATATATATATATATATATATATATATTCATTTTTTTTTTTATGATTTTTTATATGGAGTTATTGTGTTAATTGTTTAAAAGTAAAAGAACACTAATTTAGTTAAGTGTTTGAGACGGAAATTTAACAAGGAATCATTTTGGAATGTATTGAAGAGTTGTTTGTATATTTAATGTGCATATATTGGGTATTGTATTTGGTTTTATTTGGTATAGTTAAATTAATTCTTGTTGATTGCATTTATTCCGCCTTAGTATGCATCCGTAGTGCAATTAGTGTTCCTTAAGTTTCTCATCCCCTCTACATGACCATATAGGAGTTCTTTGATGGCAATGCGTAATTTTGCAAGATTGCTATGCTTAGGAATCATTTTGGAATGCATTGAAGGGTTGTTTGTATATATCTATGTCATTTTGTTTTATTTGGTTATAGTTAAATTAATTCGCGTTGATTGCATTTATTCTACCTTAGTATGCATCGGTAGTGAAATTAGTGTTCCTTTAAGTACCCCATCCCCTCGACATGATTAGATGGGAGGTCGGGTACGCTACATCTATAACAGCTCCTGAACCCATATATTGATTTGAGAACCACATTCAACCCACTATAAGCACACTCAACAACATAAGTCACACAATAGTGTTTATGGTTTTGACATATGCAGATCACAAGATCAAAAACACTTTGGGAAGAGGATAAGTCTGTGCTGGGATTTGTATGGTTTGGAAGGATAATTATGTGTGGATATTTTTAAGGTTTAGAATGATAAATATGTTCTGAAGTTTTTAGGGTTTAGAAGGATAATATGTGTTGGCATTTTGGTTTATGAAATGCATTGGTTTCTACCCTCTACTACGTGGGGGACTTGTCACCATAATAATCTTTTATTCCAGAATATACACTTCCATACTGACAGACATTGTAAATACGAATAAATACACAAAAGCAACTTCAACCTCATTGCAACTATTTTTTAAAGAGAAAATATAAATCTTGACCTACATTATTGATCAATCGATTCATGGACTCTGGCAATCTTGAGTGATGTTTCTGAGCTCCAGTACTTGATGTTTTTTTTACGTGATCGACAACCAATGTCAGTAAGATGTTGCTCGGTGGTCAAATTGCCAAGGCGTTCACGCTCTCTTGCCAAATCTAAAGCGAATACGAGCTTGGATTATGGGACAAATACCATTTGTACCGTGTGTAAGTGGACTACTTTTTGAAAAAAAATGGGATGCAACCTGCAGGCATGGAGTAAAAAATAAAACACCAGGTGAAGGCATACCTTGGGGTTGCAGGCAGAACACAGACTTGGTGATTCAGTTTAATGAAAAACCCTTGGCAGAAGGTTGTTGTATTTTTCGGTTGCCATGATTCCTTAGATCCTTCTCATATTTACTCAACTAATTTGCCTTCCACGGATGCTCTGGATTAGCCGAAACTTGGTACAATTCTCCAACTTCATATGCTCTTCAACTTCACACATCCATGCACGTAAAAATCCTCCAAAGATACCCATGTTTGCATACGTGCAACTCTTCTAACTCAGAGAGGTAATAGAGAGGCAGTTAGCAAACACAGGGAAATGATCAGTGTGGGAATGCTCTTATATTTCGCAACTTGTCTGGGTGAAAATACGAGCTGACCTTGTCTTCCACTTTGTTCCTTCCTCCTCGAGCAAGCATAAGAAAAACAATGACAACGAATATATAGACGATTGCTCTTACTTCAAAGGACTCCTTCTTTGTTGGATGGACTTTAGTATATGCCAACAAAATGTTCACTTCTTGTGGGTTGTCTCACTTGTACAAGTGGGCCGTCTCATTGCATAAGAAAGCCATTTCTTCAATATGGGGCTAGGGGCAAGTCCTGGACACATTTGGCAGAATAGACACCAAAAACGACAACATCATTAAAAAATATAAAAAAATAATTCTATATTGTCAAGTTTGTTGCAAAGTTAGCATGTGTAGCTCATCTCCATTGTCTCTGACCAATCTTGGTGAAGGATCTTAATAATGGTTCTCTCTGTGAAAACATAAACTAAATTAAAATTATTTCAATTCCATGACCATTCCAAACTCTTAACGGGTATATCCAAAAACCAGACCACCAAAGTGGTAGCAATCTAACTATCATCTCCTCTATCATCTACTCTACAACCGATATCACAGTGTTATATGATGACACGTATGGGCACTATAACGTCAACGTCATGATACAATTAACATCAACGTATGACACCAATATTATAGTCTAACCCGCAAGAGTGAAGGTACAACCCGCAGGTGTACGACGTACGTTGGCATAAAAACCTGTAGTATGGAGGGCATCGAGGATGAGATCTATCCATGCCCAAAAAAGTGGGTACAACCACCACCTTTGCCTAGGCACTTTACATATATCACAAGGAGGAGCCCATAGTTAATAATTATAATTTAAAAAAAAAACACCAGACAGGGTTCGATCTTGTCACCGGAGGCATGAAAAAACAATAAAATAAAAGTACAATAAATTACTCTAATTGGCTATATTGGGTGACAACTACATAATAAGTGAGGTGGAAGTTTAAAAGGAATGACATCTCTGATATGATTGCTGGTAAGATCACTGCATTATATCACAATAGAGGCAATCAACCTTGCAATCTAGTATAAACTCATCTGCTGTTTTTTTTAAACAGACATTCTTTCCTATTAAGTTTCAAGGAAAGGATTGCACACTAAATCATTTGACTAATTTGAAGGTTTCTTATTGCTACTTACAGAGTTATTAAAGATGTGAAGTTTTCCAATGCATAACCCAACTGTCCTCCAATATTTAAACCAGGAAGAACATTGATTATCCAGTGTCAATCTCAGTGCCAAGTCCATAAAAAGCATACAGAAACACTAAAATCTATTTGGCTCCTTACTTAAGAATGACAAGGTTAAAAAGACCAGAAACATATGACCAATTAATAGTTGAATAAAATTTAGTAATATTGCATCTATAAGATCTGGCCTCGGACATACATTCCAGTGATGTTAGGCCCCACACATTGAAAACCCTGCCAATTCTCACCACAAGGTTCACCTGCACTTTGAACCCATCCTGCAAGAGGAGGTAATCCCAGGCTTGTGTATAGAACATTTATCACAAACACTACAAAAAAAACAAGCCTACAACCATCAACAAATCAAGTTCCAATTTCTAATATTTGACAGTCTGCTACACAAAAGGTTTTAAAGATTATTCTATTGTAAACTGAACAAATCTTATGAAGTAATTAGTCATAAAATGTCATCATAACACGTTTCCTCTCAAGGATGAAAAAATTGGCAAACATATACATATTAGAAACAAATCTACCACAAATATCACTAAAATCTTACCATCTTCAGTGTCTGTAAAGCCATGTGTTAAAGAGAGATTCAAAACCAGGAGTAGTCCAACCAAGATCGATGAAGAGTATTTTAAAAGTAGCCTGTCCATCAGAGACTGTTCCAAAACCCTGCCTCTGTTCTATATTTCACAGTTTCTTTCTATTGAGTATTTCATCAATGGCCCTCACATCTATTTTACAAATTCTACAATTAACTCTCAGTTTTCTTAAAATAAAGTAAAGAGGTTTACTCAATCTTGATCCATAATAGTTCCACTTCTTCTACAAGACAATCGTTCAGATCCCACAAGGTTTTCCAAGTTAGAGTTTCAGAGAGTAACTGCGAAACAACAAAGTTGCCAGAGATTAATGAAGAAGAAGGTGTGACTTAAATTGAAAGAAGTTAGCTATTAAAAATGCAACGAATTAATTCTCCGAGAAGATTAAAGCTTAGAGAGGAAAATACTTTCTACCCTCAAAGACATAAATATAAAAATTGGGAAAAATGTCAGTCCTACAAATTGTACTTTAAAGTAAAAAATAAGGTTGGCAAGCTCCGCTAAGCAGCTGAATGCAAGTATTTAACCAAAGTACGACCAAATGTAGTAAATTTAAAGGAGAAAGAATCATGATTGCCGGTGCCAAAATTTTTACCTGAACAGTGAACACTACGGCCTGTAAGTGTTGTTAAGCTGTGAAAATGTATGAGATTCATGATGTTAACGGCATACAACCAGCTTGAAGCTCAGAAAAAAACACGATTTATTTATGCTCTATCTAACATTAGACCGTTTGGAACGAAGAACTTCCTTCTTTAGTTACATAAATAAAAATTAATAAACAAAAGCAATGGTAAAAAATGTACCAAACAATGGTTAAAAACGCTCCTCATCAAACAATGGTTAAAAATGCACCTCGAGCCTTCAAGTTGCCAAACCCCGATATTGTCCGTTTACAAAACTACTGGTGCCAATATCATTAAAGGTTAAAAGAGGACACTAATTTTACTTTAAAGAAAAAATTAAGGCCTGAAATGCTCGTATGTACCAGTCCATAACCGGTTGGAAAGCGATTTTTATGGTTTTTGACATTTCCAAAGTGTTTCTATAACTTTCGACCGCACATGAAACAACAACAAATGCTTCAAAATTTACAAGATAAGGCCGTTTCGAGTGATTCTTACATGAATCTGCACCAAATTTCTATCATAACCACACAAGACACCTTAGTAAAGAGGATCACTCCACTCTGAAATGCCCGTAATATTGGGCTTCCACTTCTTCTTGGCTAGCTCGGCATCAATACTCAAACCAGAGCCTGGACGATGAAGATTGAAAACAAACTTGACGACAAGTGACGAAGAACCTCAAACCTAACGGTGAACAGACGCCCCCCAAAACCCGTCTCTCTCTCTCTCTCATGCAAGCGATTACAACAAAGGCCCTAGATGCCCTGTCGACCATCATATCGAAAACATCGACAACATACCGATGACGTGGCACATAATCTGACTACTGTCAATGCTTTGTTGGGTATGTGTTATATTCTTTGCATGTGTGTGTGTGTGGGTGCATCAGATACGACAACTACGTCTGACGATCCCTTCACCTAGAGATCTGTCGTGTGCGTCGGTCGCTTTCCTAGGGGGGTCCCAGGGGGGGCAGGATTTTGCTATTTTTAGCGGATTTATAAATTAATCTCGGATTAAGGGATTAGGGTTTTGGTATCTACGGAATACCTAAAAACATTGTATATATTGTATGGCGAATGGTGAAATTCGATATAATGAAAATAAGAAAGGTTTGCCCGGTTGAGGGTTTCCAATATAAAATCTATGTCTACTCTGTGTATGAGCCATTGATTAATTTATGTATTGCTTAAGAATATATATGCATTGCTTTACTTCGCAGGTTTAAAACTTACATGTGGTATCGGAGCTCATTTTTGTCTTTAGAGGGACACCTTTGTTACTGAGGGTTTGTCTCGGTCTTAATAGATCAAGTTTATCTTGGGTCTGTGATAAACCTGGGTTTAGTGGGAGCTTTTGCAGTGGAGATTTGAGTAAAGAAAGAGGAATGGCGAGCTCATCTAAAATCAAGATAGAGAAGTTAAATGGTAAAAACTTTGAGCTATGGAAGCTCAAGATGGAGGACCTTCTTGTAGACAAAGAACAATGGATTGCTGTGGATCCTAGTACAGAGCCTACTGGTACACCATCTACAAGCACACATGCTACTGGTACACAACCTACCAGTACACAAACTACCAGTACACCAGTTACTGGTATGTCTAAGGAAGATTGGGACAAGTTGGACATAAGAGCAAGGAGTACTATTCGACTCTGCCTAGCATATTCAGTGTTGTTGAATGTCTTAGGAGAATCTACAGCCAAGGAACTATGGGATAAGTTAGGGAATTTGTATCAATCAAAGTCCCTGGTAAACAAGTTGTTTCTTCGAAAGAAGCTGTATCATCTTAGGATGGACGATGGAGATTCTGTGACAGAACATCTAAATGCCTTTAATACTCTGGTAAGTCAACTTGGATCTGTTAATATTACGATTGCAGAAGAAGATAAGTGTATTACTTTGTTATGTTCTTTGCTAGACTCTTGGGATAATCTGGTTGTAGCAATAGGTAGTAACACTCAATCTACATTGAAGTATGAGGATGTAGTTGCATCCTTGTTATCTGAAGAGATGAGGCGAAAAAACATGGATGGTCACAACACAGATGCTTTATTTGTAAGAGGGCGTACCCAAGATAGGAACCCTGGTAAGCCTTCGG
>ML782255.1:1073436-1092721 GCA_009831015.1 Picea engelmannii
GAAGACCGGGATTGGACAGAGTGGTGGACATACATGGCTTTGTTGATGCAGACTGGGCTGGAGATTTGGATCGCAGAAGATCTACAAGTGGGTATGTGTTTAACCTATTTGGAGGAGCAATCAGTTGGATGAGAAAAAGACAGTCTGTAGTGGCACTCTCAACTACAGAAGCTGAATACATGGCAACCACTCATGCAAGCAAGGAAGCAGTATGGTTACAAAGATTGTGTTCAGGTATTGGGTTGGTACAACAAGCAGTGAGATTAGAATGTGACAGTCAGAGTGCAATATTCCTGGCAAAGAACCAAGCTTATCATTTGAAGACAAAACATATTGATGTTCAGTATCACTTTGTGAGAGACATGGTTGAGGAAAAGAAGGTGTTGCTGGAAAAGGTTGACACTTTGAAGAATGTTGCAGATTCATTGACAAAGTCTGTGAGCACAGAAAAGTTCTCCTGGTGTAGAGTAACAATGGGCATTACTACCCTGGATTGTTGACTATATAATCCCCTGTACCACTGGATGCAAAGAAAACAACAAGTGGGAGAATGTTGGGTATGTGTTATATTCTTTACATGTGTGTGTGTGTGGGTGCGTCAGATACGAAAACTACGTCTGACAATCCCTTCACCTAGAGCTCTGCCGTGTGCGTCGGGCGCTTTCCTAGGGGGGTCCTAGGGGGGGGCAGGTATGCCCCCCCCTGGTTACGTGCAGCGTTTAGGGCAGCGCCCCAAATTGTTTTTTGGGCGGTTTTTTCTATTTTTAGCGGATTTGTAAATTAATCCCGGATTAAGGGATTAGGGTTTTGGTATCTACGGAATACCAAAACACATTGTATATATTGTATGGCGAATGGTGAAATTCGATATAATGAAAATAAGAAAGGTTTTCCCGGTTGAGGGTTTCCGGTATAAAATCTCTGTGTACTTTGTGTATGAGCCATTGATTAATTTTTGTATTGCTTAAGAATCTATATGCATTGCCTTACTTCGCAGGTTTAAAACTTACATGCTTTATGTGTTTCTTCGAATTGAAGGCAGAGATATTGTTAAAAAACATGTGTCACTTGTTAATATGATAGAGATAGGTGATGAAAATTCGGAAGGGAACCTCCCCCTAGAGAACGCCTTCGATGTAATTACACTGGTGGGCTAAATATGCGCTTAGAAAATCATTATGAAAGTATCAATACCTATATGTGGTGTGTACACTTTGTAACAATGTTTATATTACATTGGTGGGCTAAAGATGCGCTTAGAAAATCATTATGGTGGCTTGGGAAACTACATATGGTAGATGAATTGTAAAAGTATCTTTTTGGCCCTAAGATGTTCATTTCCAAACTTAAACCATGGCCACAATCGTGAGACCAATTATTAGTGCACACAACCTTGTAATGGAACATATATTATACTCATGTAACAAAGATTCCATTTACATGGAATGTGTGGTGATTGTGGAGTAGATGCATAGTCCAACAAACCCAAAATAATAATTTAGGCCATTTGATGTTTATTTTCATGCTTGGACCATGGTCATGTCCCCAAGACCCATATGTGGTGTGAAAAAATTCATATTGGCACTTGTAAGACCTCCAATGCTTGGGTAGGGCACGCGCTATCATGACGGGCATGAAGACATGACTGGTCGACGAGTTGGATAAGTGTGCACTTGGTTCGGTGCGATGGAGAGTGCATAGAGATTACTTGGAAAGATGCACAGTGATTCTGAGAGAGGGCGCTTCGAGCATGCTTGGAAATTTGTACAACGAGTCCCTATATTTGGTAGCCTTGGTGGTCGACTCGTGGGTGTAGCCATGAGACAATCGGGATGGTGTACTAGAATGTACACTAGGACAACCAAGGAGGACATCTTGTTGAGTAGGACGGGCAACCAACCAGTGAGACGCTATGCTAGGCTTCTCGGTGGAGGATAGCGCGACTTGGAAATGTAATGTGTTATATTGTGTATCGCCCATGGCAAGGTGACATCACTAGTATGTGCATTGAAGTTATGCGGATGCCTTACGATAAGGGACATGATCTTCAATGACTATCATGAGTTAGCCTAGATGGATGATAGCACAATTGCATGTTGGCTAGTCGATTGTCCGAGCATGCTTGGCTTGGGGGAAGATGTGTGTAGGTGTTGATGGTTGGGTGGTGATGGTGCAACATCGCCTATGGTGAAACAAGCATTCAAACTTCTACACATATAAATATTCTTGGCATGGGTTTGCCAGGATATTACGGTGAGGCATATTCCAAATTATACAAGTAGGTTGTTAGTCAATCCTAGCACATGAGGTCATGCCGGTGTCACTAGGAGACTATAATCCTTGGGTGGTATGGGATGCTCAAGGGAGATAAGCCTAGCCCCGTGACAAATGGTATCAGTGTGTCATTTGAATGGACATTGCAAAACTCTCTCTTCACCACCACCAATACCCCTTTCATTGGATTAGATGATGGGGCCATGTTGATGAGGACGTCAATGATTTCAAGTGGGGGAGAATGTAAGATGTCCATCACTCACTCAGGGAACACGTTATCACAATAGGCATGGAGACGTGATCGATCGACGAGTTGGCTAATTGCATGCTCAGTTTGGTGCGATGGAGAGCGTGTTGGTTATACTTGGCAAGATGCATGGTGTTATGGGATTTTTCCCATGTGACCTTGTGTCTGTGTCACAACAGAGCCTAATCGTATTTAAAAGGAAAAACCTACCATCCCACACACAAACTTAAAATAACATAACTACTTGGAAGAGAGAATACAAGAGCTCACACCTTGTATCCAAACATTCGATGTAGTTCCTCGCTCTCAACTTTTGAATTTCTCCTGATCTCTTCCCGTACTAACCTGCAAAAGGAGATCAAGTCTATTCTACAACAAGGTAGTTATGAAATCAAGTTATACATGTAATGTGCTATTTCAAATATGTAAAGCAAGTTAAGATATATAGGTAGATTGAATGAAATTACACATATATGGAGGGCAAGAGAACTCTTTTCTTGAAGTAGTATAAGTAGGTAGTTACAAACTAACTCTAATTGTTGACATTGCCTCAAAGCCAACCACCCTGGTTCCTCCACTGGACACTTCAAGCATCGACTCAAAAAATTATTTCTTCCTCGAATGACCTATAAGGAATATGAACACACACTATGATCATATATGAGAGAGGAAGGAAAGATGGAAAACATGTTTCCAGATTAAGGGATGCTACTCAAAGGTTCAGGGAATAGGGAAGCTTGCAAATCGTCAGCATAATCTCGCACCAAGGTTGTCTCTTCTCATCCATACCGCCATAGGTGCTTATATACCATCCTAAATAGGTTGAGATGGTTATATTTCGTTGTGTATGAGCCAATGGAAGTTTGGGAACGGACCAAACCAAGAACCTCACCCAAAAATGTGGAATTTTTTAATTTTTTCACAAAATTGAGGGTATATGTAGTTTGTACACTGGAAAATAGCATACATATGCAATTTGCACATGGGTGAATACCGTATGAAAACAAAAGTGTTTTTTTTTGTATGAACTAATGAAGGAGAGTGGGATTTAGGTCTACAAGCTAGGGAATGGATTAGGCCATCTCACAAATGAAAATGTAGTTTAGAAATTTGTGGTATAACAGATGGCCCCTAATGTATGAGGTCAGAAGAACAATTGATGGACGAAATACATTATAATTCTGAGAGGTGAGGATACATTGAATTAATTCCTAATGAAAATTACTAGACAACTAATCCAAGAACAAAATTGACAACATAAATCAAGTAAGAGTATTATCTTCCCGATTCGGGAATACCCATGCTCAGGTGTGATGTAAGCATGACTGTCAAATAAAGTACATTGGAGATCCATGAGTAATGAAAATATAATTGATTTCCATGGCCACGAGAACTATACAATGTGGATCCATGTGATATATATATAGAAGTAGCAATCATGGCCACGAAAAAGACACAGTGGATGCATGCAAATTTAGATCTTATCCAGGAATGGATACATAGTGGAGAAATGTCTCAAAATCAAATCAGAGGATATCTGGAGCTAATGAAGTGAAAAAACATATCCTATGCAAGTACCAATGTCACTAAGGGTGGTACAATAAATATAGGTCGGATAGGAGCACAACAGATGTGATGCTCATACTTCACACGAAGTATTCAAAATGATCTGTCGTGGTAGAAGTCTACACTATGTGAATAAATGCGTTGAATTTGAACACAATGAGACACCATTTGATTACCGGTCATTGATGTATATCGTTAATGAATGCGATACAACCCACTGATGATGATAATGGGCATCAAGGTACCTAGTACAATCTAAAAAGTGTGAATACATGAGTTGATGTCGAACACCTGATAGAATCTACTGATCAAGGGACATTGGTTTATTCCCACTATCAATAGAGAGGGACTTGCCACTGATGACTACAAGCCCCAAGGTACTAAAAATGACTCAATATCCCTTTCCCAGAACAAGATTTGATGAAGTCGATATGAAGAGATCCTCTGGAAGGAGAGCATTAAGGAATCCTCCATCATCCAACATAAGGAGTAGCAGAAGGCCAAACATTTGGAAGGACTTAGACGAAAATATTGTAAGGACCACACTGGGGTATGACTTTGGTGTGCACTAGATAGAATAGTGCATGATAGAGACTCTCTGAATAGTAGCTAATGATGAAGACTACTGACTAAGATGAGGAATCCGCCAATCGGGTCAAATGGAAACCAAGGTACTGCACAAATTTCTATGTGTGATGATTGTTGTTGACGCCGAACACAAGGGAAACCACTCAGTCAATAAAAAATGATGGTTTGTCATTTGCTGAGTGCAAGGTCACCTATCAATGATGGAAATACTCCCAAGGTGAAACTCTAGGTCATATTCTCAGAGCAATGAGTAGTAGTCGATAAGATAAGACCTACCAACAAGAAGTCAATGGGGACCTTATATACTCGCACGAGTGAAGTACAAAAATACTTGTGAAACTAAGAGGTACTTGATTGACATGGGAAGAATGACATGGAAAGTCAAGTATTTTTGTAGAGTGGCTGACTCAGGATGAAACTTCCCTTGAACAAAAACATGACACATTATGTGACTTAGGCAACATGGATTACAAACTAAGATACATCTATGATATAGGAGGCATCGTCAGATGCTCCATATGACTGGAAGAATAACCAATCAATGAAGATTATAATCAATAATGAGAAAAGTCTCCTAAAGCCATACTAACCCAAAATATTGATATACTGACTCAAAGACTATGCTTTGTTCAAGGGTGACAAATTACTGCCAAATAAAGAGATAGACGATTTCACCCCTTCTTTCTTGTTTTTCGATTTTTTTGTCTTTTTCATGTTATTAAATCTTGAAAAAGAACAAAAGAATGCTAAAGTACAATGGAGGAAACAAGTGTTGCAGTCAAGCAAACTAGTCCAAGAGCGCAAGGAACATACTTATGCTCAATGTAAGGAAGCATATGTAGGATAAGGACACTCAAGGGAATGTCTTCTCTAAGGATAAAGGTGTTGAGTTGCAAAGGCCTAAATTGCAAGGATAGCTATTGGTAGGAATGCATAAGTAAATGGTTTAATAGTGGCAAGTTGAAGCCGACATTAGGCCTAGAAGCATGAGAAGTTAACATGCAATGCAATTACAACTCAAAAAAATTGTGGAAGCCGCGTGGGTAAGTTAGCCAGAAATAGATTGAGAGGAAGTGATGAGGCTTCAACACAAATACATGGTGGGACTAAACATGTCTTTCAATCCTATAGAAACAATTGCAACATGGGTGTCAAAAATACTAGTGACATACTAACTAGGACACCCATGAAGAGGTAAGCTTTATCATCCATAAGCAACACCTTTAAAAAACTTGAAGGTATGATGTCATGAACGATTGGGGTGGACCCTATGGAAGATATGTGAGCGATACAGATAAATGCATCGTGTAGGCAGAATGGAACCTACCCTATATGCTAGTAAATAACACAATACATGTTGAAGAATACAAAAGGTGTTGACATATGTAACAACAAATGTTAGAGGGACTCCCGTAGGTAATGGCCAAAAAATAATTGAGAAGAAGATATGCAAGTTCAATGCGAAGTAATGGTGGGACTAAATAGGACTCCCAAGCCTAATAGAAAACTTGCAGCATGGGCGCCTGATTTGAACCCAGGTGTGATAAGTTTCCAATAATTGGTTTTTTCTGTCACTCCTTCAGAAGGGTCAGTTATAGATCATTTTGCTTGAGCGATGTGCAATTAAAGGTAATGTTGAAGTCTTATGTGCTTGAATTCGAAGTGAATGAAACCTCTTTAGTTTCCCTTATGTGCGATATGTCATGCTTGCATTTAACATCCTATGTGCGGAAATTCATGGAAAAACAACATAAGAACATAATACACATAATGGAGATGCCACTTTCCTTGATAACGAAGTTCACCCGATGTGGGCTACCTATTCGGGTCATGTTCCAAAGCATGACCACTTTATTCTCCTCGCTGTAATGATGTCTCTCATTTACAAGTTGTAAGGACAAAGTGCCTTTTCGGTGACGACAACAAGAGATCAAAATGTGATCAGGAATGTATACAACTTCAAAAGTTCTCATACTCACGAGGCATCCATGATGCTGACATGGACATCATTCCCACATACTCAATACATAAAAAGAGGAGGAAATAAAAGAATATTCCCATAAACATGGAGCCATCAAATGCCTTAGATCTGCTGCTCATATCCGAGCATAAATATGCAACCCATACAAAGATCACGAAACCACGAGATTCATAACTTCTTCATTGGCCACTTATCATGCAAGTGCCACAATTTCTCTGTCACATATAACTGATTGGTTTGATGTGAAAGAAGAGAAGAAACAAATAGATAGAAGGAATAAGATGATCTTGCTGCAACCTCTCTATGTTCCTTCAGACCTGTAACATGCATGCTATGCTGCAACATTTAATGAAAAAACAACATAATGAAAAGCATGCTTACATTGTATTCTCTAGAACTTAGCTTGTTGATATGAATCTCTGCTGCAAAAACAGACCTCGTCATTGGATTTGCTTCGCCGAATTACCTAAACATGACTATCAAATCATCTCCATTCGAGTCAGACACTTTCAGGCCCAAGATACACCTATGCCTCTAAAAATAAATGACTCATTATGGAGTTAACCTATAGAATCTTTGCTCATATTAGAAAACTAACACCACCACTGCATTCATGGCATCATTTTACCTAAAAATGTTTGTCTCCACGCCTCGATCTGAGTCAGACACTTTTAGACCCAAGAGGCACCCTTACCTCGGTTTACATGCAAAAATCCGTACCAGGCCTTACAGGCCATACAAGTCTATACAGACACGCTCAGACTCCTCTCTCATGCTACGTGTCTGTTATGTCCCAAAATCTTCCCCGAACCCCCTTCTTATACCATTTCCGGTCGGTTATGAAATAACTAAGGCGCTTGGCGTGTTGGTAGGTGAGGCTAAATTTAGAGCGTGGGTTAGCGGAGATCCCGGGGTCGAATCTTGTGGACTCCGCTCCATTTGGCGGACTGTTTGGCAGTTTCTGGCTAAATATAACGAACCATTTTGGCATGCTCTGCTAAATGTGGCGGTGAGGTTAGCGGAGGTTTCGACGATGGTTAAATTTGGCTGTCAGTTGGAATGAGCTGCCAAATATGGTGAAACTGCCCTAGATTTGGTGGCTTATTAATATATATATATATATATATATATTTTAAAAATTCATTCGTTGAGCCTCCTTGTGCATTTCGGGGGTGCCATGTGGAACCTACCTATTGGGACACATGGCATCCTCTAATTTTTCCACCTGTGAGCGATGATGTCACTTCCATGTCACCTCGTGACACATGGCATCTTCTGGGGGGTGCCACATGACACTTTTTTACTGGTCCATGTGGCACCCTAAAAATCCCAAATCCGAGTGACACATGGCAGCCTATGGTGCTGCCACATGGCATGATGACATCATCATGACATGTGTCACCCTCTGTGCTTTCCATGTAGGTTGTACATATGATGATGTCATCCATACTGATGTTGACGTCAGTAGTACGGATGCTGACCCATCCCTGCTAATTGGGCTAGGTTAACCAAGACTTTGACCGCTTATATATTTTGATCCGTAAATCTGTTTGACGAGCCATTTGCGCCATTAGAAATATTGAGAAGTGATATTCGCGATCATGCTATTTTAATTGATCTTTGGGAACTTTGAATTTTTCCCTTTTTCTGCCTGTTGAGGCCATTCCGAGCCTCCTAGGACACTTCTGAAACTTCTGTGATGTTCCCTAGATCCATTCAGATCACGCCTCCCAACTGAAATGAATTTTGGTCCCCAAAATTCATTAAATTAAGTTTCATGTCCATTGGACTTACAATAATAAACCCTTACCCAAACTACCTCACAAGGCCTAACAATATCAACATGTGCCAGAAAAAGAAGTGATATCAACTATTATCAGTTTTACACAATACCATTCTATGGGGTCTGAATCACAACATGTGATTTATAAAATATGGTCACTCTCGACTAACTCAAGGATTTTCTCAATTTGTTCAATCATTTTTCCGAACATGTCCTCCTTACCCAACTGTCCTTTCTCTAGTAGTTGGTATTCTCTTGGTGGCGGATTTTCATGCAGCTCTTCCTGACTGGATGTATCCCTTGAAGGTTCCTTCTTGGTCTTCTTGTCCCTCTTTGGACATATATCTGGATGCAAGGCCCAACAAGTGGCCTCATGATTCCCATCTCTGCTACAATGGTTGTGGTAGCCTTTCTCCTTCAGAGGTGCTTTGCCCCTGCTCTTTTCCGTGTGTGGAAAGCAATATGCCATCCTCGTCCTTCTCTTGGTTTCCATAACCTTCATGCACAATGATTTTCTCTTCCAACACTCGGACAATGCGTGGTTACTCAATCCACAAAAAGTGCATGGTATTTGATGCCACAAGCTATGTATTATATGATTAACATGCTTATAATCAAATGGTATTTTAGAGTTTCAAGATTTCTTATACCTCGGCAATTTTCCTCTGGAGTCAGATTGGAAAGAAGAGTTGGTCTCAACTCTGTCATTGTGATGCTCATCTCTCCCTGGAGATGTCTTGAATCCTCGATCATGAGAAGTTGTGCTCTTGACCTGCATTGAATCAATTTCATCTCTTGATGAACTGTTCTGACCTTTGAAGTCTCAGTGACTGTCCTAGGGTCTTCTTCTCGAATGGTTTTGGAGATTTCTCCAACATCCTTTGGGACATATCCTATCCTGGCATACCGAGGCCAAACAATTTCCTCGATGGGATCCATAATACCTTGGCCATTGGTTTCAAGGACTTGTCCTTCATATCCCATTTTTCTCATCAAGTTTAAGCCGATGCAAGAAGCATGTTGTTCAAGGATTTCAAAAGAATCATCAACATTAATTAAGAAAGGAACTACACATGGTTTATTTACCTCCACCTCAAACTAGGACCCTTGGTCTACTTCTTGAGATGTGTTCATTTGTTCTTGGTGAGAAGGATCAGTGGAAGATGGTTCTAGGAATCCTGCTTGGTTTATGGATGCATGTAGGTCATCTTCATTTTCTTGAAAAAGTGTGCATGATTTGCACTGTCATGCTCACACCCATAGCTGGTGAAGTTGCCATGATCAAAAGCTAGTCTTATCACCATCTCATTCGTAGAGCCTTCCTCTGTCTTCATTTTCATGGCTTGCAACTGCTCTTGCAACTTTTGGTTCTCTTCTTCTGCAACATGCAACAATGTCTTCAATCCAACATTCTCTGCTTGAAGCATTTGGTTGAGATCTTGAAGCTCATCGAACCACGATTGTTTTGGTGATCTTGCCATCCTTAGCTTCAACACCTACAATCAATATCAAGCCTACTCTAATACCACATAATCTGAACCTGGGTATGATAAGTTTCCAATAATTGGTTTTCTCTGTCACTCCTTCAAAAGGGTCAATTATAGATCATTTTACTTGAGCGATGTGCAATTAAAGGTAAAGTTGAAGTCTTATGCGCTTGAATTTGAAGTGAATGAAACCTATTTAGTTTCCCTTATGTATGATATGTCATGCTTGCATTTAACATCCTATGTGTGGAAATTCATAGAAAAACAACATAATAACATAATACACATAATGGATATGACGATTTCCTTGATAACCAAGTTCACCCGATGTGGGCTACCTCTCCGAGTCATGCTCCAAAGCCTGAATGCTTTATTCTCCTCGCTGTAATGATGTCTCTCCTTTACAAGTTGTAAGGCCAAAGTCACTTTTTGGTGACGACAACAAGAGATCAGAATGTGATCAGGAATGTATACAGCTTCACAAGTTCTCATACTCATGTGGCATCCATGGTGTTGACATGGACATCATTCCCACATACTCAATACATAAAAAGAAGAGGAAATAAAAGATGATTCCCATCAACATGGAGCCATCAAATGCCTTAGATTTTCTTCTTAGATCCGATCATAAATATGCAGCCCATACAAAGATTCCAAAACCACGAGATTCATAACTGCTTCATTGGCCACTTATCATGCAAGTGCCACAATTTCATTGTCACATATAACTGATTGGTTTGATGTGAAATAAGAGAAGAAATGAATAGATCGAAGGAATAAACTGATCTTGTTGCCTTGCTGTAACCTCTCTATGCTCCTTCAGACCTGTAACATGCATGCTATGCTGCAACATTTAATGACAAAAAAACATAATGAAAATCATGCTTACATTGGCTTCTCTAGAACTTAGCTTGTTGATTTGAAGCTATGTTGCAAAAAAAAACCTCGTCATTGGATTCACGTCACCGAATTACCTAAAAATGGCTGTCAAATCATCTCCATCCGAGTCGGACACTTTTAGGCCCAAGAGACACCTTTTCCTCAGTTATCGTGGCACTAGCTCTAAAAATAAATGACTCATTCTAGAGTTAAGGTACATAAGCTTTGCTCAGATCAGAAAAATAACACCACCACTGCGTTCATGGCATCTTTGTACCTAAAAATGATTGTCTCCACGCCTCAATCCAAGTCAGACACTTTTAGATCCAAGAGGTACCCTTGCCTCGATTTGGGTGGCAAAATCCATACTAGGCCGTACAGTCTGTACGAGTCCATATGGGAAGACTCAGACTCTTCTCTCATGCTCTATGTCTGTTCTGTCTTGAACTTTGTCCGAGGCCCCCTTCTTATACCATTTTCGGGCGGTTATGTAATAATTAAGGTTCTTGGCGCACTGGTAGGAGGGGATAAATTTAGAACATGGGTTAGTGGAGGTCCTGGGGTCGAATCCCATGGACTCCGCTCCATTTGGCAGACTATTTGGCGGTTTCTAGCTAAATATAGTGGGTTGTTTTGGTGTGCTATGATAAATGTGGTGGGGAGGTTAGCAGAGGTTAAGACGATGGTTAAATTTAGTGGTCAGTTGGAATGAGCTTCCAAATATGGAAAAATTACCCCAAATTTGGCGGCTTATTAATATATATGTTTTTCAAAAATTCATTTGCTGAGCCTCCTTGTGCATTTCGAGGGTGCCATGTGGTGCCTCCCTATTGGGCCACATGGCATCATTTGATTTTCCCACTTGTGAGCACTGACGTCACCTCCATGTCACCTCATGACATGTGGCACCTTCTGAGTGGTGCGATGTGGTGTCACCTGAGGGTGCCACGTGGCACTTTTTTACTAGTCCACGTGGTGCCCTAAAAAGCCCAATTATGAGTGACACATGGAAACCTTTGGTGTTGCCACATGGCATGATGACATCATGCCATGTCACCCTCTGCGCTTGCCACATAGGCTGTACAGACACTGAATTCATCCGTACTGATGCTGACGTCAGTAGTATGGATGCTGACTCATCCCTGCTGACTTGGCTAAGTTGACCAAAACTTTGACCGCTTATATCTTTTGATCCATAATTCCGTTTGACGAGCCATTTGCACCATTAGAAATCTTGCAACACACTCTTCGCGATCATGATATTTTAATTGAGTTTTGGGAATTTTCAAAATTTTCCTTTTTCTTTCTGTTGAGGCCATTCTGAGCCTCCTGTGACACTTCTAAAAATTCTGTGATGTTCCCTAGATCAATCCAGATCAGTGCCAAAATGAAAAGGGGTTCTAAGCTAGGGCACCCATGGAATATAGGCTCTACCATCAACAAAATGACATTCTAAAGAAGATAGATGGGTTCATGTCGCAAGTTAATGGGATCGACCGTAGGGAAAAGTGGAAATCGCAACTGAAAATGAAAAAGTGTAAGGTGTGTGAGACCAGGTATTCAAAATGCTAGTTATACAAGAAAAATAGCTTCCAAGAGTCTTGAAAAAGAGTTGTTCAACCCAAAACACCCAAAGTACCCTTCTACAACTTCAAATTCACAAATAACACTACAAATCCCTTTTTATATTAGTTCAATTAACGAAAAAATAACACAACTATGGAAAAGTGGGTCTAAAATTACATTAAATAGTGACAATTTACTGTTTTACCATGTCATTTGAACAATTTACACAAAATTTCCCTAAATTGGTGAAAACCCTCTCAATTTTTATCGTAGATTCTGGGAGCTTGGAACGATGATTTCACGTTCCATCTAGACCAAGTAAGTTTCCAAACCCTTCCTTCAATTTTGTTTATTCCATTTTCAAAATTTTCCTGATAAATCAAGGAGCGCGCTCCCCTTTTTCTCATGAACTTTGTGCATAAGTGATTCATCTTAAGGTGAATAATGTATATGTGCCATTCAAATGAAGTCAAATCATAGATGTTCGTGACTGTCATAACTGTGAATCGTGTATTAGTTGGCATGGATGGAAACAATTAAAAGATTGAATCCTTTCTTCCTTGAATTTTTCTAGATGTTCGTTCAATGGAGAGAACGTGAAGACGAGGTTGTTGATAACATTGTTGTTGAAGGTGATGATTCTTTGAATGCTCTTCACCAATGTGGGATGTATAAATTCTTCAAACAAGTGACATGCAAGGAAAAAGAAGGTTTCTCAATCTCCTCATTGACTATTGGCATCTAGATGAGGAGGCCTTCATGTTTGATGGGCAAGCATTAACCATCACGATAGAGGATATTTAATTCATTACCGACCTCTCTCGAAGAGGAGGAGTAGTGAACTTAAAGACTTGTGGAGGTAGTGGCTTAACCATTAATGATCATATAGCCACATATTGTGAGGATGGCACCGATAAAGTGGGTACGCAAATACCTATCAAGAACATACATAGTTTAAGACTCAAAGTGATCTTATACACCATGACACGTATTGTGGTAATGACCTCCTTACATCAAGCTTCATGGTCTTAGATGCAATATGTCGTTGAATGTCTGAGACCAACAGTATTTGAATGGAGCACCACAATTCTCAATTGTATGAAGACACAGTTGATGGACTGAAAGCTATAGAGGAATAAGAACTTTGGGTTTGGTAGCATTCTCCGTGCCTTCTTTTTTGAGAGAGTATTGGGTATGAGTTCGAAGGAATTTGTGAGAGAACACCAACGACCATGGCCAACATCGATACAATGGACTGAGCTATTAGCACACCTTGTAGGGGAACATTGTTAAATCCTTCTTATGATAACTTCTTCGATTGGTGGGCATGACAAATACATTCGATCGAGGACTATCCATATGCCGAGATTGAATTTTACCAAGATCTAGATATGATTGTGCCTCCTAGCGCAATGCTCAGAGATATAAGTAACCTTTATCTTTTGATTTATTAAATTATTTATTTTTTAGATTAGATTATATGTAACTATTAAAAGGGAAATTAACCTGTCTTTTTGGTGAGATCCATATTACTAAAATGTGCCTTTTGTATGTGTAGATAGAGCACCAGTGAGACCAACTAACTTCCCGCGAGATAGGTTTCGGGGAAGAGGTGAAGTAGAATCTAGTGATGATGCAATCATGACTCTACATAGCATGGAAAAGAACATGGAGTCCTTGACATGCTCTTTCCCTATGGAAATCATAGAATATCTACTAGTGGGGATGTAATGTCATGTTCTTGGTGTACCCCGGACATGGGGCCGCCTTTTTTGGAATTTAGCGAATGCCATAGTTTGTTATAATAGAGCTTACCAGCCTCAGGCCTAGACTTTTTATGTGCCAAGGGAAAATTTTTGTACTTATAAACATTTGGGGCTAGTATCCCAACTTTTGTACTATGGACCTCATTATATATGTGTGTGTGTGTGTGTGTGGTTGTGTTTTTCAACTACTAAGCCCTCTTCATTAACTGGTTTTCCTTGAAATCCAGGCTAAGGGAAATAATTTGAATACTTCCAAATTAAATATTTTAGCAAGGAGGCTTGGGGCCCTTTAGCTTAAGATAACCATCTCTCATTCCTTTAGTGATATCATGTCCAATACTTTTAATGCATCACCCCCACAGTTAGTTGTTGGTAGTTACAATTAAACAATAACATAGTTACAACATTTTCCTACCATTGCATGGAAACCACTAATTATGATTAATTACAAGATGAGGGAAACAAGGGTGTTACAAAGGGGTCAACAATAATAACGAGAAACATGAGAGCATGATGCACGTGCAAATTTTTAGTAAATATTTGTTAAGGTTGACATTTATTGACCACTTCAATGCAATCTCTAAATATCGTTGGCTAGAAATATCCGACGTGAAAAATATTTTGGGATATTTCCAACCTTGATAAGTGACCGCCACATTCTCTACTATGGTAGTCATTCAAAACCAACTCCACTTCTTCATGAGTCATTAAATGACGAATAATTGAGTCTAACCTTCGTCAATACAAAGTGTCAATGATAATGAGATAATTCTTTGCAAGGTGGTGAATCCGTCGTTGCTTGTCTTGTGAGGGATGCGGTAGGAAATTCAAAGTCTGGAGATATATAATAGTATATGCATACCAAGGATTGGAAGAAGATATGAGAAACATATGCTTAGATGGAAGTGAGTCAATAACTTAGTTATCCTCATTCTCTACTGGGAACTTCGACATAAGTTCAACGAAGACTAAATACTTCTTGGATTTGGAAGAAGAAAAATCCAAATCAAACTCCTGAAGAAAATAATCCACTTGTTGTATTTCCTGTAAATTATTCACCGATTCACAACATATTGAAAAGGGTTAACATTGGCGATGACAATCGTATTTTGCAATAGAATATAACGCTGAAGACACTGAACAAGATGAAATGATGATAAGGCCAATTTCTCTACGTGAAAATAATTTAGTTAAAGACCCACCAAGGCGAGAATCATACAATATATGAAATTCCCTTGGAGCTTATCATCCTCCGAAAGTAATACCATGCCGATCAAAGATTCAATTGTTTCCATATAGAGTAGGAAATCTCTATTATAATATGGGGGGCTAAGCAGGGGATGAAAAACTAGAGCTTTCTTCAATGCATTGAAAGAATGTCATGTTGACTCGTCCCAATAAAATGGAACTCCTTTCTTTAATAGGCATATAATTTTTTTTGTGATATCAACAAAGTTTGGTACAAAATGACGAAGGAAATTTTCCTTTCCTTGTAAGATTGAAGCTGACATACTGTACGCGGGGGAGGAAATTGTGTTATTGCCTCAACCTTCAAAGGGTCAACCATGATGATCCAAAATGGATCCAGAGAAGGTTAAGAACAACTCAGAATGCACATAAGCAACTCTGGATGCTCATAATGGCTTCAACAAACAACAAAAGAGAAAAAATTCAGAGTTCCCAAAACTCAATGAAAAGGGCATGATCGCGAAGAGTGCATCACTATATTTCTAACGACGCAAACAGACCGTCAAATGAAGTTATGGATCAAAAGTTATAAGTGGTCAAAGTTTAGGTCAAATTTGGTCAAAAAGTCAAGGTGACATGTGGCACGCCCGTACAAATGAGTTAGCATGGGATGGCATGGGAATGTCGTGCAGATTGATTTCATACATGTGGGAAAATTAGGTGATGATACATGTTATTTTCTTGGACAAATAATATGGTGCTACGTGGCCCAATCATGGGCTGCTACGTGGCACCCCTCTAGTGGTTGGTATGTGTAAAAGTTTTATGATTGAAAAATAAATGACACACATTGAAGCTCCTTCGTCAATGAGTGTCCTCCTTATCACGTGTTTCTCATATAAAACGTCAATCTAGAAGGATGCATGATAAGGAAGGTGAGGCTTCACATCAATAACGTCAAAATTCATAGTGAGTTGGATGGAAGCATCCACTGCTTCGACCATGGATAACAATGCAGTGCGTTGCGCAGGGAAACATTGAAGCACCTCTAAAGCATTCATCATACACAGTGATTGAGATAAATCCTCAATAATGGAATAGTCGGGTGCAACTCGAGCATTAGGGTTGTGTGATGCTCTTTTATACACACCTTTCAGTATGCGCGACATCAGTTCCTTTTCATTTTTCTCTATGTGGAGAGATCCATGAGGATTAAGTTTCTTTACCTTTCAATGTCAAATTTGTATTACTTTAATCACGAGATCTAGTCAACAACTCTACCTCCTCTAATTTTGTATAATTTACCATATTAACAAAAAAAAAAATCCATCAAGAAAAGGTGCACTCTAAGTGCCTCCTTATGGATTGGAAGTGGAAGAGTCGGTGTAACGAACATAATAACAAACATAAATATATAAAATAGATAAATATAATTAAATAATCATTAAATAATAATTAATACATCATAATGAAAATATATGTCTTATCCAAAAGGCATGTCTATTAATGAAATGGCACCCTTGAATGAGTATATATGGCCCTCATTGTCATTGTAATCAAACATCTCATTCTGATACATTTTACTCAATATAATATTAGCTCATCCTAAATGGATTACCTTATTCTATCCCACTTAAATTGGATATTCTTATAATTTTCAAACAAGTTTGTTTGTCACAGTGGTATCAGAGCCATGTACGATCCTGACCATTGACCACGCTCTTCTTAGAGCCATTCTAATATGGTGTTTTTCCACACAAGTTACCAGAGTTTTTCTGTCTCCAGTCTTTGACCAAAAAAAAAAAGAAAACAGGCCCTTGGCCATTTACAATTCATAAATTTCAGAATTTTTTTGAAATATCTATCTATCTATCTATCTATCTATACATGATAATGAGAAAGGACGAGGGGTCTACGGCTAGGGTTTCCTCAACCACATACCCCTCCCCTCCCTGCATTTCTCCTTTCCTTCTTTCGTCGACTGATTTCTTCTCTTCATATGCAGTGGGGTTTTTCCTCAGATCTGTCCTGATGTGCTTGTGCTGGTACGCTAGAGCGGTTGGGAGATCTGTTATTCTTCTTGCAGTATTTCTTGAGATGGGAGGACTACTGCTCGTACTGTCGATCACGGGGCTGCTCGATTCTATTTTTTTGTTTCTGGATTAATTTTTCCTAAGGGGATCCGTTACCATTTGGGCTCCCTATGGCACAATCGCCTTTGTGCGAAGGATTGTAGATATGTAGATCCAGAGTGAGGGGTGTATCTGGTGACTCCATATCATTGTAAGGCTGGAGGTCCTTCCTCCAAGGGTGTGGATTTGGAGTTCGATCTTGGAGTGTTTTGATCCATTTTTTCTTGGATTTTGTTTTGCGGTTCATCTCTCAGTTCTTTGGTTGTTCAGGGTTTGATGTATGCTTAGATCCAACCTCTATTGGTGGCTATCGATGTCTCCTCTCCTCCATCTGCCATGGTTTGTGCCAGAGCTTAGAGGTCCTGTCTTGGGCGTGCAGTGTTTTTCTTGATCATATGACACTTTGAGGTCCTGTTGAGAGAGCGTACAATTTCTGGTCTCATGCAGATTAAGGTCTCCATCAATGATTGTTGTCTTCTGGGATTGTTGTTATGAGGATTACATACCTCTCTGACCTGGTCCTTCTATACACTTGGGTTTGTTTGGGATTGCATATCCGTTTCCTTACTGTTTTGAGCTCTCTTGTACGAGGTTTCAGATACTGTTCATCTTTTGTGATTTTTTACTTTTGGCCATTTTTGGTTACTATCACTTCACACAGTTTTTCCAAGTATTGGGCATGTTCTTTCAGTGCCTACAAAATGTAATTTAGTTCTCTAGGATGAATAGAATTACGATTTTTTCTAAGGGATATATATATATATATATATATATATATATATATATATATATATATTGTTGGAAGATTGGTTGTCGTCATTGATGTCAACCCTAGTCATGAGTTTTGGACCACAAGATTGATAAAGGTATTTGGACATGAAGGACAATGCATATGCATATACAACACCCATGAATGGATAGTATACATCATTCTATTTTCGGTGGTATGTGGCACGTCACGTGGATCCTCATGGTTGAGGAGAAATGAATTTTTGAAGATGACAAAGTGAATTGAAGAAGGAAGTACATGTAGGCCCTGAAAATAATTAAAGAAAAGAATTACAAAATAAGAAAGTGTCAGGTCTTCCCTAATGTTAAAAGGAAGTGACATAAATGGTATAAATAAACATCATTATACATTCATTTTATACAATTCGAATTTTATAGGTAATAAGAAGATAAGAAGGCCAGATTTCAAGGGAGGGTGAAGTCTTTTGGTGATGTGTTCTAAGGTATGTTATTTTTAGGTCATATTACCATTTTTGCTATAACTTTTTTTCTAGAATGCTTCAGATGGTGAAATCTCTATGGTATTGAGAAGACATATCAATGTACCTTTTGTAAAAAGTTAATCTCTTGATTCACTATAATTATGGAGATACACTCTATGGAAGATAGGGTTTGTGACCAGTCTTGAAGCTAGTCAATAAACAGGTGTCCCGGGTAAAATAGTCATAACTTTTTCATACAGAATCCAAATGATGTGGGAGTAATTCCATTGGAAAGAGTACATACTATAGTTTCTTGTGTGTGAGTTTCAGAATCGGATGTTAAATATTTAGCGCGAGACATGCTGTACAAGTTGGGTCTTATGAACAGACTAGGATTGAATAAAGTCTACCATTCTTTCTATAACCTCTTTTTGGGGAGGATTCAAGGAGTGAAAATTGGAGGAGTTTTAGATAATACATTGAGTAATATTATCTATAGGATCAGAGTACTCCAAGAATTGAAGAATTGCAGAAATTGAAGAAGTCTCAAGAAGCATTATCAGGTTCTATGTGATGATTGGTTGATGGTGATGATTTAATGTAAAGTTTTATTATCT
>ML782255.1:1105945-1146668 GCA_009831015.1 Picea engelmannii
GCCAAAATGGCCAGAAAACTGTTTTGAGCCATTTGGAAAAGGTGGGTGGCCCCCGATATCCACCTGGATCAATTGATCCAGGTGGATATTGGGGGCCACCCACCTTTTCCAAATGGCTCAAAACAGTTTTCTGGCCATTTTGGCAATTTACTATTTTTAGCAGGTTTTCACTTCCGGGGCCATTTTGAGGGCCTAAATGAAGTTTTTTTAAGATAAAGGTTCTCAATGATAGCCGAAGGCATGATTGATCCCCCAAAATGAATCTCCTCGACAATACCTTTCCAACGAGCTATCACACGCCTAAAACGGAGATCGTATGCAAAAGTTACGACCCCGGGAAGTTGATGCACCAACTTACCCAAACGGGGCCCACATGACTTTGGGCGCTTCATCTCCTAGGGTTAGGTTTTTGGAATGGTGATGGCTTATCTATGAGAAGAGATGTGACGAATACACTCATTCGCAAGAATATGATTACAATGAGGCTCTGAAGGCCTTTTTAC
The DNA here is from genome assembly GCA_009831015.1 of Picea engelmannii. Classification (NCBI taxonomy): domain Eukaryota; kingdom Viridiplantae; phylum Streptophyta; class Pinopsida; order Pinales; family Pinaceae; genus Picea; species Picea engelmannii. Next base: position 1,106,449 of record ML782255.1, read on the forward strand.
AATAAACAGGAGTTTCAAAAACCCTAAACATCCAAAAACCTAACCCTAGGAGATGAAGTGCCAACAGTCATGTGGGCCCTGTTTGGGTAAGTTAGTACATCAACTTCCCGGGGTCATAAATTTTGCATACGATCTCAATTTTAGGCGTACGATAGCCCATTAGAAAGATATATTCGAGGACTACAACAGTTTTCCAAAATTTCATGATGAAATCTTGTGAGTGCAACATACCCAAAAAACATTGTTTAGGGCCTCAAAACGGCTCTGGAAGTTTCAAGACCCGAAAAACTACTAAAAATAGTAAATTACCAAAATTGACAGAAAGCTATTTTGAGCCAATGGGAACATGTGGGTGGCCACCTAGATCATGTAGGGTCATTTTCTGATGATCGATTGTGAGAAACTCTCTTTTAAAATATCTCTGTAATATTTTTCTTTTGCATTAATAATTTTTTCCAAGTGGTCACGTTGGCTAGGGCCGTGGATGTTTCCCCATAATGGTTTTACCACATCAAAATATTGATGTGTTGATATTTGATCTGGTTATGTGAGTGTTTACTGAAGGTGTTCATCCTGTGTTGGAATACCTGTGTTGTCGAACATGGTATTAGATCCTGTTTGAAGACCTGCTCCTGTTGTAGATTGAGATCGTGAAGATGAGTTGTATCATCTTTGTTTTTTCCATTTACGTACACTTCCAAGATGAGAGGAATGTTCCATTGCATCCATAGCACTTGTTCCAGTTAGGAATTTTTTTTGTTTCACTCGAAAAGGTTTCCATTTGCCCAAAATACAACCATTTCAGCCATATCCGAAGGTATAAAGCCTGCATACGCCATTTTTAAATTTTTGCAAAGTATTATTTTGGTTTTATATTTTATGTTTCTGAGTTGCTACTCTTTTGGATATGAGTATTCTCTTTTCCCCGTGCCCTGTGCGATCTTAGAAAATCAGAAATATATTGGAAAATGTGCATTTTCGAGATAAGCTAATCGAGATATAACCCTTGTTGTCATTGAGAAGAGAAATTTTTTTCATGTATGAAGATAGTTTCACAAAATTGATATATTAATAAATAAATAGTTTGTAATATATATATATATATATATATTCTAAAAATTTGTTTTTAGAAATATTACTTTTTGAATGATTTTTTGTTGTTGTTGTATGTTTTTGCTATTGCAAGTCTGACAGGTCTCATTGAACATTGCTCTGGAAATGCTTCCTGTAGTTTAAATATAACCCGGTTCTTGGGATCATTGGATTGATTTATGTATTGTAAGTGGAAATTATGTCTATGCGTTCATTCCACTATATCCCTCATAGTTTTTTAAAAGTCCCCCCCCCTTTGATTAATCTCCAACACCACTCCATATGAGCTAAGGACCAATTCATCATCATTTACATCTTCTATATTAATTAATTTTGCTTTGTTATGATGAAATTTTGTTCCCTCGTTGTTGGTTGTTGGTGTCTGTACAAAATTAAACATATGTGAATTAATATATTGTTTGAAACATGTCATCTAATATTCCTAAGTATATTATTTATGGAAATTAAAAAAACATCATATTGAATAGTATTTTTTCATTCACCCGATTCATCCCTTTGGAATTTTTCCATTAAGATTTTACGCTCTTCTACACTTAGATCAGAAAAAATCTTATCAAGCTTTCTCATTTTGTGGTTGTAACACACCTGCCCTTGTTATAGAGCTCCTATAGTGTAAAGCCTCTAAACTTTCATTTTTTGTTCTCTCACACAAACAAGCACTAGACATAATCCTCTTCCACGTGACCACTACCCATGACCACAAGCCTAACTAAAATGTGCTTTGTAACTGCTATCGTCGGGTATTCACATACGAACCCACCTTGACTCACCCAACTCTCGAACTCCCGAACTCAGAGCCTAGCCCAACACTATCTCCGTTCCTTGACCTCTATCCATGTGACCCCTTGTTATGATTTGCGGCCAACCCTCAAGCGCATCGGGACTTCACGTATCACGAAGGTGGAAATTAGTCCATCTTCTTTTCTCGAAGTCCTGAAATCCGAACTCCTGATGTCATATCAATGGTCCACAATATCTCGCGACTCAACGGCTTAGATCATCTCTTTGCGAATCAGGGATTCACGTTTCACAAAGTTGGAGAGCTGCTCACCTCCCTTCTCCTGATCCCCGATATATCCTTGTCCAATCAATGGTCCACACCCTCCCTTTGATCGACGGTTGCGATAAAATCACGAACTCGGACTTCGCAAGTTCTCATGACTCCTATCTCTGAATTTTCGAGTTTCGAGTTAGCAAAATGATGATCTCTCGCCACATGTCCCTTCTCGATGGATGACTAGAATTGTTACAGCTCTTGCAAATATTCCGAGGTCTGAATCCCCAAACTTCCAGATCTGCTGACACATGTCCTCAGACGATGGACAGTTTTGATTAACTTCAAAACTTCAGGACTTTGCAAAAGTCCACTCCCTTGTGCACTTTCAAAGGGTTAGTCCTCATGCACTTTCCTGTATATATCACAACTATGGTCCTCCGTGCATAGATCCGACGAACTAGACCTGTTATCTCCCTATGCGCGAACTTTGAACTCACAGATCCAACAGACGAGGTGGGTCCCTAAGGATCCATAGATCAACATACCACATTACTTTGCAACTTCAGGCTTCAGAGGTTTTGGTCGCACCAACCCATAGTCCTCCTGATACACGAACTCTGAACTTGTGGATCCGAGGGGCTAGAGGGGTTAACTCCCACACTTTTTCCCATAGCCAATGGCCATGACAACCCTTGGCTCCTTCCGGACGAAACTCGTTCATCCCTCCTTCAGACAAGGAAAAAATTTCCCTTTTGGTATTTTCATATCATTATTTTCTTGAGTTCTCACCCCGGACGGGTGAGGGATGTGGGTTTGGAAATTCACATGGAAATGGGGGTCAGGGGAAAGTATTCTCTTCAGTCGGGTGGTTTCAAATCTACACAATTTTTCTTATCTTGACCCTTTTTACGACTTACGCCTGAGAAGCCCTCTGGAGTGAAGCTAGGCATACAATTTATCAGTGGGAAGTGTGAGTTCCCAAGGAGATGGAAGCATATGCATAACATAGCCATTTCACATAGAGATGTTCATACATGAATATATATATATATATATATATATATATATATATATAGATATAGATGTGTAAAACTAAGAAATAATTCATCATTCTAACTCAACAATTTAAAGCTGAGAGAAGACTTATAAGAATTAGACAATGTGAAGCGACTACTGGAAGGGGTGTCCGTTTCCACCCAACCGTAGGCTCAGTCACTCCAAATGAATTTACCACTAGCCACCCCCGAGCTATACCATGATTCTCTGCAACACAACCTTTTCTTCTCGCTCAGTTGCAATAGAGACAGGGGTTACTCTCCTCTTCCTGCAGGATCCTGGCAATGATTTACACGATACCAAGAAAGGAGGAATATCCTCATTTATAAGATTGTAATATAACATTCTCTACCATTTCCTGTGTCCATAATTCTTAGTTTTCCATACTTCATTGAATCCCCAAGATTCATTTCTCGTCTTTGCACTCTTCACAGGCGTGTTCTCCTTCGATCTCTCTGCCCACCATGCCTCTTTTAGCAGGGTTGCGTGTGGCCCAAATTTTGAGTCAGTGGTCAAGTTTGAAAGCCTTACGGATGAGTGCTTACACACCCCATCCCTCATTAACTCTTGAGGAGGTATTCCCACCCACTAGCCTGCCTATAATTATTTTCTGGGTCAGAGGACGGTTCTGGTTCCGAGCAATTAAATCCAGTAAGAACTGGTTTGGTGAAGGCTAACACAACCATTCCTGGTCCCCTTCACCCTTTCTTCATATGTAATTCGATGTATTTCTAAGTACATAATGCAACCATTCCATCTTCTTAGTAAATAATTAGGTTCACATTTGTTTACCTTTCAAAAAAAGGTCTGTCGAATCAATATTCAAACATATAAGGTTTGCCATAGTCTTTTGTCCATTTATAGTTATATTTACAAACTGGGGGAAACAGGGTGTCACAGTGGCCCTGCATGACACACACTAACCAATACATATTAGTTAAACTTACATATAGTTCAACCATATTAATTTTGTATAGAATTTATAGAGAACCTTCCTTTTTTATTTTTCCGGATGTGTCTTCATTATGTCGACCAAAAATTTTCTTATTTGAACTCTTCTCACTCATATTTTTATCAATATACAACCTGCACCATCATTTTCAGCGGAAAAAAATCGTTGTAACTAGTGCTCTTTTTATATACAAAGCACTAGTGTATTTATTACATAAAATGCATCAGGGCTTTCCATACAACAACATGCATCGAACAATTTAATTTCTTTTTAAAAATATTTTGAATTACAATAGTGAGATATATATAGAAGACATCACAACTACTATAGTAGAAAACAAAAACATAACAAAAAAATGAAACATTCATAAACAAAAAACAATAGAAAAATTACACACCAATGAGAGGAAAAATTAAAAAAATTAAAAAATTACGCGACAACATTTTCTGTGTTGTTTAGATGAGAACATTGACGATAATTTGCTTTTGCACCATATTTTTTAAATTAAAAAAAAATATATGTCTTTATCGGTGCTTTCCTTATACATAAATGCATCGGTGCGTTTTTGTCGAAATGGTGCACTAGAAAATCGGAAAATGTTTTAAAAAAAATGTCGAATCAGAAACTGTTTAAAAAGAAAAAGAAAAAAAGGCAAACGACCGACTACAATTGGGATCCGATGCAATAAGTTGTCCATTTGCATCACATTCCAAACACTTATATATATAAAAACAAACCCATTAGATCTAAAATACCTAAAAATAAAATCCATAATTCTGAAGTGATAGAGGGAGTTAAACCCTAGGGTGAATATTTGCATTGACGTAAGGAAAAGAAACACGGGTTTAAGGTACGTATGGATTTTTTAATTTTTAATTTTCTAAATGTAGGGTTTTGAGTGAATCACCATACCCTTCAAATCCAAATTTTATGAATATTTTGTTGTTTCAAAGTATTCTTCCGCTCCACAGTGTTCCCCGATATGTCTCTCTTCCAAATCTATCTCCTGTAAATTTTGGAAAAATAATGAAAATATTGAATACCTTAATATATTTTTTTTTATTTTATAAAAAGGGTTTAGAGTGAATCACCATACCCTTCAAATTATCATATTCTGAATAATACCGTGGTTCCAAAGTTTTCTTCTCCTCCACAATGTTCCTCCGTATGTCTCTGTTGCAAGTCTCTCCCCTGCAAAATTTTGAAAAATAATGAAATAGTGAATAACTTTTTAGTATTTAAATTGTCACATAGTTGGTTTAGGTTTATGGATAGTTGGTATGTATTTTTGGTTTTCATTGATTTCAATGATTGGAGAGTGATATTGTAGATTGATGTCAACCCTTGGAGAAAGTCCGGTAGCGAATTTCGGTAGCACAAAGGTTTGAGTAATGGACCCAAGGTTGTTTCATGTATATAGGTATGAGTTTTAATATATTGTAAGGTAAGACTATTCTATATGGATAGTACATGTCATTCCATTTCTGGTTGTATGTGGAACGTCACATAACTCCTCACGGTTAGAGAGTTATGGCCATGACAAGTTGGAGAACCCAGGTTTGGGTAATGGACCCAAATTTGTTTGATGGATTATGATATGAGTTTTGATATATTTGCAGGTAAGAATATTCTATATGGATAGTACATTTCATTCCATTTCGAGTGGTATGTGTAACTTCACATAACTCTTCATGATTAGAGAGTAATGGCCATGTGAAGTTGGAGAACCCCCATGAGTCATCTAGAAGCCCCAAAAGGTCAAAGTAGTCAAAGTGGTTTAAGAGATTTTAGAAGGTAAATAATAAAGTGAAGTGATGAGTGCAATATAAGTCAAAGTGAATACAAAATAAATTATTTAAATAATAAAGTTAATGGAGAAATTACTAAGTTGACAAGTGGTTAGAAGTGGGTTAACCCTAAAATAAGGAAAGTGGGTTAAGATGGTTAAAAGGTAACCCCTTGAGGAAGCTACATGAAAGTATAAATAAGAGGCAAGACTCTCTCATTTAAATCACACTTGAGCATATTGAATATATATAGGTGATTGAGGTAACCAAAGGATATCTAAGCCGTATTTTAGAGGGAAGGTGAAGTAAAGAAGGCCGAAATTCAAGGGAGGATGAATTCCTTTTATGATGCTTTCTAAGGTATGTTATTTACAGGTCATCTCACCATTTTCGCAATAATTTATTTTCTAGAATGATTCATACCATGAACTTGGGAGGCCATTGAGGAAACATATCCATGTAGTTGTGGTACAAATTTCATCTTGTGGTTCGTTGTATTTTTGGAGTTACACTCTATGGAAAATAAGGCTTGTGGCTGGTCTTGAAACTAGTCTAAAACAGGTGTTTCGGGTAAAAACATCATAACTTATTCATAACAGATACAAATTCATTAAGACCAAATCTATTGGTTAGACTAAAGTCTTTAGTATTCTATGTACAATTTTTATATCCATACAACAAATATTCTGTGTGGGGCATGTTCTAAAAGTTTGCTCTCTAGAATAAGCCATAATTCAACAATGTATGCCATTTTTTCTATAATTGCTTTTCAGAGAGGTTCCAAGTAGTGAAATATGGAGGAATTGCACAAAATACACTGAAGAACATTTTGTACCATTTTCAGATCTTTATTCATTACAGGTACATAGCTATGATTATTGCAAGTTAGGGCTTTTGACTTATCCAAAATTAGTCATGTGAGACTAAAGTAAAGTTTGATAAAAATGGTAGTCTCTTGTTGTTAAAGTTTACAAAGGTTTGTGATGCAAGAGCATCATTAGAAAGGCACACATGGAGAGACAACTTAGCACCCTAGAGCGCCTTTTGAATTATTTGGAATCTTAACCTTTGGCGTTTCCTGCAAATCATTTTTGAACGGATTGAAAACTGAAGAAGATCAAAATGCTTGGGAGCTGAATGATCACAACCGATCTCGGAGTATCACTCCTATACTTTAATGTAACGAAACTTAAGTAGTAGTTAGCTTCTTTCGAGAATAGAGGTAGTCAGAGGGAACCCTAGGAACCTTCTTGTGTATATATATGCATTGTATGCCTGAATGAGGTTGTTGGAGGTTTGGTTACTGGATACGATGGTAGCTGCAGATTAGTAGCAGATAGAAGTGGGAGAAATAACCGAGACTCTGTGATAGTCTAGTCTCTATACAAAATTGTAAATAAATATTCATCTTAATAGGAAGAAAGAAATTTTCCTGCATATGAACTTTCTGTGCGTTTATGTGTATATGATGAATGTTATTTGTGCGCGTTTATGTATGCTATAGATGTGTGTGATAGGTTTTCATCTGCAGTAGGAAGATAGACTTCTCTGTCTTCTTTGAGGTTGTTATATTGTTTTGAATTCTTTAGGCTGTGCAAGGAGTGCACAACAAAACATTGGAGGTTATATAGCCAGTGCAAGGAGTGCACATCCGAACTCTATTGAGTCAGGAAAAAAACGTGCCAGGAGGGTACACCAGTGTGATGAAAACTCAAGGGAAACCTCAAGGTTTCTTAATACCCGAAGGCCACGATTTCCTTCGACTCTTCGGGCTTCGGGAGTTTCAAACTCTCCACACTTTATTCCTCCCGAAGTACTTCCACCCTAAGTGCACAACATGTGAAGGAGGAGATAAAGGAGATATTCAAATGGTATAAAACACTTATGTTCATCTATAGAAAACAGGTGAAGGAGGAGACATAATATTTATGCTTTGTGTTTGATTGTTGCACATGTGCAACAACAAATGAACAACCAGTTGGGTTGGAGGGAGAAGTTGGAGATGATCTCAATGGTATAGTAATCCACAGAATTTTCAGGAGGGAAGGCAGAGGGTGAGAATGGATACTAAAGGCCATAGGGGTGGTCAAGACAAGGACCACCAGCAAAAAAAAAAAGTTGAGATAGAAAAAGAGCTTAGGGAGATCAGAGAAAAAACAGAGAAGCTGACATTGAATATGCAACAAGAAGCAAAGGTACATTGTACATATGAATGGCCTTTAAATAAGAAAGTAAAATGGCCAGTTTAGAGATTGTTGGCCATAGGAAAATGATAATTGTTAAGGAGGTGGTTGAGGCATGCTGAAAATCTTAGTGACACATAACATGATATGGTTTACATATGTGAACCAGAAGTTGGAAAACCCCACAGTGACGAGGAAGGGAGATCAGTTAAAGGTCTCATAAACTGCTAGGAGGTCAAAGACGATTTTTCAAATTTCTAGGTGGGTAATGAGATGAGATCAGTTGATCCCATAGACTTTCAAGAGGGAAGAAGAGAAGAGAGGATACTATCTGAAAGTATCATGAACTCAGCTAGGAGTTCATATCAATAAGAAGAGCTAGTGGAGGAGGATAAAAAATTCATTCTGGTCATTGGGGTAATTCAAATATTCTTTCCAAATAGTCCAACAGAGGCTAGTACAAGTGTTGCACATGAGGAGGTGGTGCAACAAGAATTCAATAAAAAGGCCATGAGGCCAAATGATTTTAAATCTAACTGTGTCTATGATGGAGGTGCAACAAAGGAAAGACAATTGACAAAGACTATCAAAGAAGAGGAGAAGGAGAAGAAACTGATGTCTACCCCAATAGAAAAAGAGCATAATTCAGATGAATTATTCACTCAATGGAAGAAAGGGCTGATGATGATGGAGGATTGGTTGGACAATCCAGAACTAGAAGATGGCTACCAGGAGATAGTCATGCAGATTGTAGGAGAAGAGCATTCAACATAATTTATCACAAATTTTAGCCCAGGAGCTGAACATATGATGATTGTAGCCTCCAGTAGAAGAGGAAACATACATCATAGATTTTGCTGAGCTGTATGAGGAATTGGAAGCTCTGGAGAAAAGGTTCATAGTTCAAATCATGCACATCCAATACGCTAAGTTGGAAATAGGCGGAGGATCATACCATCCTAGGGGGTAGCTTGAGGAAGTTGAAGTTGAACCAACACAAGAGGACATGGCAAAAGTCAATCTGTCAGAGGAGGAAGCTGAGCATCAACTCAGTGGTGAGATTGCAGAATCAGAGTCTGCAACAGAGTGGCCAACTAGTTCCATAGGAGATGAGGATAAAATGAAGGGTCAGATAGATTAGATTGGCAAGGAAGAGAAAGAGAACACATTTAAATGTGTCCAAGATATGGAGAAAGAATAACATTCGGTGGAGTTGATGAAAAATTTAAGCCAAGGAGATGAACATGAGGCAATTGTAGAATTGGGATATACAACAGGAGGAGAAGATCATTAAGAGGAATGGCTCAATTTTTTCAGCCAGGAAGCTGAGAAAGAGATGACTATAGAATGTGAATCTACAATAGTGGAAAGAGCAACATATATAATGGATTTTTCTGGTCTGTGTGAAGAACTGGAGGTCCTAGAGGGAAGGGTAAAGATGCAAAGTTAGCTAATCCAACAAGTCAAGCTGGAAATTGATGGAAATGATATGCAATAGAAAAAAGGAGAAGAGCCAACCATTGGACCAGTTGGACAAAGAAATAGAGGATATTAAGAGATTGATGATGGAAGCAAGACAAGAAATAGTCAACAGAGAAGGATGGAACAAAAGAGGACCTGCAGGAGCAGTAGGGTAACAGGTGTAGTAAGGAAGAGGAGCAAGTGGACAAATCCAATTTCAGGTTTGGGACCACGAAGGATCTCAACAACATAGCAGAGGGAGCCATGAGAATGAGCTCATGATTTTACTAGTAGTGGAGTATGATGAAGGAACATCGTCAACAAGGCACACATGGAGAGACAACTTGGATCCCTAGTGCACCTTTGAATATTTGGAATCTTAACCCTTGGCGTTTCCTGCAAATATTTTTTGAATGGATTGAAAACTGAAGAAGATCAAAATTCTTAGGAGCTAAATGATCATGAGCGATCTCATAGTTTCACTCCTATACCTTAATGTAACATAACTTAAGTAGTAGTTAGCTTCTTTTGAGAATAGAGATAGTCAGAGGGCACCCTAGGAACCTTCTTGTATATGTAGTTGCATTGTATGCCCAAATGAGGCTATTGGAGATTTGGTTACTGGATACGATGGTAGCTGCAGATTATTAGGAGATAGGAGTAGGAGAAAGAACTGAGACTCTGTGATAGTCCAGTCTCTATGAAAGATACCAGATATAATAAATATGAAGAACAAAAATACAATGCTAGAAATGGTAGAATAACAGTAATATATCCAGCATAATCTCCACAATAACACATAAATGATATAAGAACAACAATAGAAATAACACTTTGATTCATAAAGCAATGTTCACAGGCCTCTTCGAGGGGGAAACCTCCAATCAAGCAACACTCTGTTACAATAATCTCCAAGCTAGGGTTTTCATACCCTCGACCCTTATTTATACTAAATATGTCTATCAAGAGAAGCATCTAGAGGAAGATCCTTCTAGAAGTGGAAGCTTCTATTAGGTCTTCTTGCATTCATCTTATTCTATTTTATTGAAAGGCCTTATTAATATTGACCTTTATTACATCTGAATATATTAATCTACCTATGTGTGGGTTAGGACCCTAACATGTCTTCCCCCTTAAAAACAACCTTGTCCTCAAGGCTTGAGATGAGGAAACTGCTGCAGAATGGTATCTAGTTCCCAAGTGGCATCTGTTGGATTCGTATCTTTCCATTGGACTAGCACTTCCTTTATGGTTCTCTGATGAAAATGATGCTCATGCTGGTCCAAAAATTCTTCTGGTTGTAGCCAAATGGATCCTTCTTAAGCTAACTTTGGAAGGTTGGTTTGAATTTGGCACCTAGTTCCAATCACCTTCTTTAAGCATGAAACATGGAAAATTGGATGTAGCTTCGACTGACTGGGCAGAGCTAACTGATATGCGACTTGTCCCACATGCTTGAGAACTTTATAAGGACCATAAAATTTGGGCACTAGCTTCTGAAAATGGTCGGCCTTGAGGGAAGTTTTCTTGTATGGTTGCAGTCGCAAAAACACCTGATCACCTTCTGCAAATTGACATTCAGAGCGACCTTGATCTTCTTGTTGCTTCATGCGATTTTGTGCCATGACTAAGTTCTCTTTAAGGTTATGAAGAATATCCTCTTGAACTATAAGTGTTTGGTCAACCACCTGGACCTTCAAGGTACCTGGTAAGTATGAGAGAACTAAAGGTGGATTCTATCCATATACCGCTTCAAAAGGAGTCATGTGAGTAGCTGTATAGTAGGAAGTGTTGTACCACCATTCGACTAGGGGTATCCATTGAGCCCACTGATGTTGTTTTTCAGAAGAAAAACACCTCAGATATGTTTCCAAATACTTGTTGACAACTTCCATTTGACCATCAGTCTGGGGATGATAAGCTATGTTGAGATGCAATTGGGTGCCCTGGAGCTTAAACAGTTCTTGCCAAAAATTGCTTGTGAAGCTTGGGTCATGATAAAAAACAATAGAGTGCGGCATGCCATGAAGCTTGAAGACTTGGTCCATGAAAATTTGAGCCATCGTGGATGCAGTAAATGGGTGTTGAAGAGAATAGAAATGAGAATACTTGGAAAGGTGATCCACAACCACCGTGATGATTGATTTATTCCCTGATTTGGGTAAGCCGATAATAAAATCCATAGAGATATCCTTCCAAATAGTCGGTGGAATCGGAAGCGGTTGTAGTGTGCCCGGAGATTTGACTGTTTCTCCCTTGCTGCATTGACACACCTCACATTCAACTACAAAATTATGGATGTCCTGTTTCATACCATCCCAGAAAAAAGAACATTTGACTCTGTCATATGTTTTGGTGAACCTTGAGTGCCCCGCTGTGGGTGTAGCATGAAGCTCAGAAAGTACCATGGATTTAATCTTTGATTGTTTACTTAAGTACAAATGACCTTTATATCGAAGCTCATCCTAGAGCCAAGAGTACCTTGGGGGAGCCGGAACCTTGGTCTACAATTGTTGGATCAGATGCGAACTTTTGGGATCTTGAAGCCATTCCTAGTGCACAACTTGGAGCCAATCGGGTGCAATGAAGGAAAGAGAAAAAAGGGATCCTTCTTCTTCATATTTTTGGGACAGTGCATCTGCCACTACATTGTCTTTTCTCTTCTTGTAAATGATCTCATAATCATAACCAAAGAGCTTATCACCCATTTTTGTTGTGCCTGGGAGGAAATGCATTGTTCCAGAAAGTACTTGAGGCTTTGATGGTCGGTCTTGATTTGAAAGCATTTCCAAAAGAGATAAGGGTGCCACAACTCAACGACATGCAGAATAGCCAACATTTCCTTTTCATAAATGGGTTTGCCCAGATTCCTTTCAGACAGTTGCTTGCTAGTGAAGGCCAAAGGTTAACCCTCTTGCATAGGGACAGTGCTGATTCCTTTCCCTGAGGCATCACATTCCAACACAAAGGTCTTTGTGAAATCAGGAAGGGCCATAACCAGAGTGGTGCACATGGCCTACTTCAAGGTTTGAAAATATTGAGCAATGGCTGGAGTCCAAGTGAAAGAGTTCTTTTTGAGGAGAGAAGTGAGAGGGACTGCAATCTTTCATAGCTCTTAACAAACTTGCGATAATACCCTGTTAAGCCCAAAAATCCATGAAATCTTTTGAGAGTCTTTGGGTGCGGACAATCTTGCATAGCTTCAATCTTTTTTAGATCCACCATGACACCATCCTTGCCAACCAGATGACCCAAGTATTCTATTTCTGAGGCACCAAAAGCACATTTAGACTGTTTCAGGAAAAGTTGGTGCTGGGAGAGGAGATGGAGAACTTGATCCACATGAGTAAGATGGTCGGTCCAGGTTTTTCTATAGATGAGGATATCATCAAAGAAAACTAAGACAAAATGACAGAGAAAGGGATAKAAGACATGATTCATGAGGCTTTGGAAGGTGGAGGGGGAATTACACAAGCCAAATGGCATGACCAAAAACTCATAGTTGCCCTCATGAGTGCGAAAGGCCATCTTGGGAATGTCTGCCTCTTTCATATGTATCTGGTGATAGCCCAAGCGAAGATCAAGTTTAGTAAAGAATTGGGTGCCACTCAATTCATCCAGGAGGTCATCAATGACATGAATGGGAAATTTGTCTTTAATGGTCAGTTTGTTGAGGGCACGGAAGTCAGGACACATTCTCCAAGAACCTTCTTTCTTCAGGACCATGACTACAGGAGAAGAGTAAGGGCTCGTACTAGGGTGGATAATGCTTGCATTAAAAAGTTCCTGGACCATTTTCTCAATTTCATTTTTTTGTGAGAAGGGGTGGCGATATGGACGGATATTGGGAGGAAGGCTTCTGGGTACAAGGGGAATGGAATGATCATGAACACCATGGGAAGGAGGGAGGCCTTGGGGAGTGGAAAATACCATTTGATGTTTAGAAAGGAGAGCTTGGAGGTGATGCGGCACCATGGGTGTTTCTATTTCTTGAATGGCATGGAGTTGAGCAATGACACCAAAATGATCTTTTTTGAGCAAATTTTCCATGCGATGGGAACTAATGACCTCAGGTGAACCAATAGTGATGCCTTGGAATTTATATTGGTGGCCTTCTTGGTTGAATTCCATGGTTAATGCCTTAAAATCCATGAGAATGGGACCCAAAGTTCTTAGCCAGTCTGCACCCAACACAATGTCACAACCACCCATGTCGAGAAAAAACATATGGGATTTTAGGTGGTAGTCATCGATTTGGAGACACACATTTTCATAGCAACCTCCACATTTCATGGAACCACCATTGGCAATCATGATTTGGAAATTGTCGACAACATGGATGTAGTAATGAGTTTCTTGGGCAATGCGGCGATGAATAACATTATGGGTGCTTCCACTATCAACTAGAATGATGACCTTCCTATGATTTATGTAACCGATTAACTTGAGGGTTTGGGAGAGGAAAATCTAGTGAGAGCATTGAGGGAAATGCCTGGTTCTACTTCGGGAGGGTCTGAGGGAGGGGTTATGTCAGTGATTTCAGGTGACTCAGACACAAGGGGAGTTTCAACATCCTCTTCTGAAATGTCCTCATAGATGGCCATAAAAAGATTTTGTTCCTTACACTTGTGGCCCAAGAAATATTTGTCATCACAATTATAACAAAGGCCTTTGAGTTGGCGTTCAACCATTTTATCCCTGGTCAATTTTTAGATTTTTAATGTGGCGGAGGGAGTAGTGGGAGTGACGGGTTTAGGACGAGGGATAAAGGAGGGTTTTTCAGTTTTGAGATGATACAACCTTTTGTGCTTCTTTAGTGCTTTTAGTAGCCTCCACCCAAGTCGAGGGTCGAGCCATGAGGACATGGGCCCTAATCTCTTCCTTGAGACTACTAATAAAACACTCTCGAAAGAAAGCATCAGTCATGCCCTCTATTCAAAAAGCTAAGTGTTCAAAGGCAGCTATGAAATCTTCTACTGTTCCGGATTGTTTCAACTTTGTCAAACAAACCAAATGGTTGGTGTTCGTGTCAAAGAATTCATAAAGCTCAGTCACAAATTGGGTCCAAGCAATATACCCTTGACGAGAAGTTTTTCTCCATTGCCACCATTACCAACGTTCTTGATCTAGATGGAGAACACCATATCAAAGTTTGGCCAAGTCATCTGTAATGCCATATAAGGAGAAATAATGTTCCATTGGGTTACCCAATCAGTGGGGTCCGAGCCATCAAATTTGGTCACATCCACCTGCAAAAGGCGTATGTCACGTTGAAAGTGATGGGACTGAAAGGTATGGGAATGGGAGGAAGTTTCGACTTCATTCTTTGGAGGTTATTCAGAGAAATGGTCATCTGTAGGGATCTTTAGTTTGGTGCAGAGTGATGCAAAGACAGATTCAAGCTGGGTGGTCAGTTCTTGTTTGACTTCCTCCATTGAAGACTGCATGGTTGTATTTATGGTAGCATGGATGGACAAATCGATGGAGGCAATAGTAGCACTAATTTGTTTCACTTCTTTTTGGGTCTCTAGGAAACTAGATTGCATGGTGTTGAAGCGAGCTTCCAGGTCTTGGCTACGGGTATGGGCCATGAGGATGGGTGAACTGAAAAGGGGCGGGCGGGGTCAAAAGTTTTGTCAAAAAATGATATAGATGAATGTGATAAGGGCAGAGAGATGAATACAATGGAGTTATACTCCGATCTGAAGAATACTGTAGTGATGAAATCCCCAAATGCTTAACCAGAAAGAGATGTGTATTTACTTGGCAACCCCAACACAGTTGTGCGACAATAGGTCTAGTTTGTTTTTAATTTGTTTATGTTTCTATCCCCCAAGGGTTAGGTATTCAAAGGTTCTATAGATAAGGGTTTTCCCTGTTCTATAACTCTCTGATATACGTGCAGGGTCCAATAGTAGTACTTAGCCCAATATCTCAGGGAACTAACTAAGGAGGATAGACCGTACCCTTAGCCATACTACCCGACTACCCAGGTACTAGAGAGTATCTTCCCGAGTACTGTTCTCGGTGACACTATATTAGTCTGATGACCGATAGGTTTATCTAAATAAGGCTTTAGGAAATCTAGGCCGATCTGTACACAGGTGTTGTCTGATGTACTACCACTCGAAGGGGTACCAACAGGGGTTACAAGGGTGGCCAACAGATGTGCTATTAAGAACCAATTGTATTTCCTGCATGTATGAATCCCTCAACTGCGGGTTTATGCACGTAATGATAGATCTCTGTGGTTTAAAGACGCCGTAATACATCTCTACTCTGAAAAAAAAAAAATCCCACAATTTTTGCCAAGGAAAGTGCTCTGATACCACTTGCAAGATACCAGATATAATAAATATGCAGAACAAAAATAAAATGCTAAAAATCCCAGAATAACAGTAATATATCCAACATAATCTCCACAATAACACATAAATGATATAAGAACAACAACAAAAATAACACTTTGATTCAGAAAGCAATGTTCATAGGCCTCTTCGAGGGGGCAACCTCCAATCGAGCAATGCTCCGTTACAATAATCTCCAAGCTAGGGTTTTCATACCCTCGACCCTTATTTATACTAAATATGTCTATCAAGAGAAGCATCTAGAGGAAGATCCTTCTAGAAGTGGAAGCTTCTATTAGGTATTCTTACATCCACCTTATTCTATTTTATTGAAAGGCCTTATTAATATTGACCTTTATTACATCCAAATATATTAATCTACCTATGTGTGGGTTAGGACCCTAACACTCTATACACAATTGTAAACATATATTCATCTTCATAGGAAGAAAGAAGTTTTCCTGCATATGAAATTTCTATGTGTTTATGTGTATATGATGGATGTTATTTGTGAGTATTTATGTATGTTGTAGATGTATGTGATATGTTTTCATTTGCAGTAGGAAGATAGAATTGTCTCTATTCATTTAGGTTATTATATTGTTTTGAATTATTTAGGTTGTGCAAGGAGTGCACAACAAAACATTGGAGGTTATATAGCCAGTGCAAGGAGTGCGCATCCGAACTCTACTGAGTCAAGAAAAGAACGTGCCAGGAGGGTACACTAGTGTGATGAAAACTCAAGGAAAACCTCAAGGTTTTTGAATACCTTAGAGGAAAAAATGTGCAGAGGAAGCACAGAGAGTCAGAGTCACTAAGAACTCTATAGAGATCTGCTAGGTGGGCATTGAGTAGGTGCAAGTGTGCATGGAAAGATTCTGTTTCAAGATTGAGAAGAAAGAGTGTCAAAAGGAAGAAACCCAGAGAGTCACTGAATACTCTATAAGCTCTGCAAGTGTGCATTGAGAAAAAGTTGCCAAGAAGGCACAAGAATCCCTTTGAGGAGTAAAGGGACTGAAAACTTAGAACTTGAGTAAGAAAAAGATCAAGAGAGACTACGCAAGGAGTGCACGCATAAGTGAATTTACTTCAAGTTCACAAGCTCAGGAGGAGTAGTGCAAGTTTTCACACAGAGTGCAAGTGTGTGCCATAGCTGAGGCCGATTTTCATTGTCAAAGATCGGGTGGAAAACAAGATCCGAGACCCTAGAAAATGGTTCACAGTAGAAGGTTCAGATGTTGAAACCTTTGAACACTTACAAATTTTCCCAATCTTGGGAGAATGAAGAAGCTTAGGAGGAGGAGAAGCAACAACTGTTAGATTAGCAACATGAAGAGATCTGGACCATTCGATCTATGTCCAGACATCAAAAGGAGCACTCTGAGGAGGAGAACAGATTCCAACCATTGTATCTGAGCGTGAGGGATTGAAATCTATCCGATCAAGGTAAAGTGCATAGGCCTTAACCCTTTCTGTGCACAGGAGAGTGGACTTACCAAATTCCTGAAGTCCCGAAGTGAACAAAGACCGTCCATCGTCAAGCTTGACAGGTGGCATAAGATCCATAACTCCAGAGTAAGAGAACTTCAAAGGTTTTATGGTCAAGGAGCAGTCCAAATCGCCGTATATCCAAAGAGATGAAATAAATCTAGGCCATTTGTTGTGAGGAGGTACGTGTTGACATATCTCAGACTTCAGAGAAACAAACTTCGGAGGATTTCAAGCATGGAGTGTGACAAACTCTTGAAGTCCCGAAGGCCGAAGTATATTGTAACCTTCAATTGCAGAGAACACGTGGCGTGTGATCAAGAAATTCAGAGGCCTAGAAGTCCAAAAGTTAGTTGACATAGGCGAAGAAGATCTGGATCATCAGATCCAAAGGGACACGTGGCATAAATTCGTCAACTTCGGGTGAAAGCACTCCGGAAGGAACGAGTGTGCAGGAGTCTGAAACTCCCGAAGCCCAAAGGGACTTAGTGGATAGTGTCATTCAGATCAAGGGGGAGACATGCATAAAGAGATCATGTACTTCAGCTAGAAGTACTTTTGGAGGAATCAAGTGTGGAGAGTTTGAAACTCCTGAATCCTAAAGAGATGAAGGCAATCATGGCTGTTGATCTGTGGGAGGTATGTGTCAATAGATTGTGTATTTCAGGTGAAAGTGATTCGAGATAAAGCGAGCATGAAGTAGAGACTTTCGAAAGTCAAAGGATGAAGTCCCAAAGTGGATCAGGGCCATTGATTTGAAGAGGACGCATGTAAGAAGATCTGTCATTTCAGAATAAAGTCACTCCGGGAGAAAAAGGAGTGCGTTTAATAGGAAATATTGAAGGTCGGAGAGCCAGATTTCATCTGAGCCGTCTGTTTGCTAAGGACATGTGTCATCATATATTCCACTTCATAGGATAGCCATTTTGGGAAGAAGAAGGCATAGGAGTTTGAAACTCCCGAAGCCCGAAGAGCCAAAGTTAATCATATCCCTCGATCTAAGGGAGACATGCGTTGATAGATCATGGACTTCGAGGGAAATCATTCTGGGAGAAAGAGAAGGAAGGAAGGGAGGAAAATATCAGTCGTCGGTCAAGCGACACTGCTTGAGATCACATGATCGACAGTCGCACTTAATTGCGAGGACATAAAGTGATCGGAGTTTAAAAATCCTAGAGTGGGCCAAAATGAAAACCTCGATATTGCCAAACTGATACATGGAAAATGGTAGTGAATTGCGGGGATAAAAGCGGTGCGGTCTCAAATCAATATTGGCCACCCCACAATCACGTGTTTACGTGAGGTCACAGGTGAAGGAATGGACCTAGTGAGGGGACCTAGTGCTTGTTATTTAAATTCTTCAAAGAGGTCAGGAAAGAGCCCGCGGCTTTGACAGTACCTGCACTTTGAAGGAAAGGGGACCTGTATAAATAGTTGGGTTCTAGAAAAGGCCTAAAGAGTCGATCGGACTCCTTGATTTGAACGATCCTAGAATGAGAGGTCACGTATCCCTGAGGGGAGAAGGGGGGCATGCATCAGTTTGCAGGTATGTGATCTTATACAACAGGTCTATTATAGATTTACAAATCAGATTTGGATGATGAAATTGATGAGGGATTTTGATTGAGGTACATGTTGGTTACATGGTTGAGACAAGTAGTTGATGAGTTGGCACATACATGAGGTGTGTAGTTGATTATGTTGGTACATCTTGATGAGTCAAAGTTGATGAGTAGTTTATACATGATTGATACATACTTGGTACATGGTTGATGCACTTGTTGATGGTATAGGTTGAGGTACAGGTTAGTGCATGGTTGATGCACTTGTTTATGGTGCAGGCTGATTACAAGTTGTTTGGTACAGGTTGGTGCATGGTTGATGCACATTTTTATGGTACAGGTTGATTACAGGTTGAGGTACAGGTTGATGCATGGTTGATTCATGGTTTAGGTTATTTGTGCATGTTGGCACAGGGGCAGACCCAGGGTTCAACGCTACAACAATACACCAACAAAACCCTAACTACTGGCCCTTTCGGCAACACCTGTGAAGCAGATGACGTCTCACCCAAGGTAGAGGTAGGGGTGGTTGCAGGACTTAGGTGTCTGCAACCTTAGATAGGACACAGATATGTGATTGTAATACTTAAAAAATCACTTAGCATCGACAATTCATCAATATTTGACCACTATCTACTCTGCAGATAAAATAGAGCATCGCATCATTCATTCAGATCTAATGTATTTAAGCACTTATCATAGAGAGGTAGATTATATCTAGAAGATTCAAGCACTAAGTACATTCACATAGGTCATATCTAATATCCATATATATCGTTAGCACAAAGCATAAACATAACTATCTATCTATATCAAAGCACTTAGTAAGTAGAGAAATAAACACATCAACACATCGCACAAAGCATAGAAACACAATATGTACATGGTTCACCCCCACCTTGGGGCTACGTCCACCAACTCTTCTTCTTTATTATCTTCAGTCAATATTCTTACAGGCACATAGCATCAAAATCCTACTCTGCAGAAGATAGGAGATCTGTGCGCACTCCGCCAGATCCTCCTTCTTTTAGTTAGGGTACAAAACCAAGCCTTCTTCCAATTAGTTGCACGTAGCTCTGCAAGTCTCACATAGTAGGCACATAGCATTTACAATCCATACTTAGCACTTAGCCCAATATCAAACAGATATATATGCATATATATGCTTATGACCTTCCTTACATTTCCTTGACATCTATTTATACTTAACAAAATAGGCCTAAACATGGGTAAACCCATGGGTCGACATACCCATACCCATTACATAATCCCCAATCCCAAAAAGGACCCAAAAAGGGGCTGAGATCCTGTGATCTCTGCTTCATATTGCACTCCACCTTTGACAGACTGTCGAAGTCCCAAAATAGTTCAACTTGACCAAGGATCTCCCAAAACTTGGTCAAGGGTCAATAGGCCCCCAAAACTCAGCTGTGACTCGTCTCCAGTCACTCTGGTCCAGGTAGTTCTGCTTGAAAATCCTCGAGTGTGGCTCGAGCTGCTTCGACTTGTTATTGTGCCACAACTTCCTGTTCAATGAACTCTTTGATGACTGCATCATTGATAGGTACCTCCAGGCACTGTTCAACTACAGTGACAACCTCCTCAAGTTCTTCTCTTCGGCCTTCGATGTTTGTGAACAATTGGTAAGCCTTATCTTGTACAAGTTGGAGCCTCTAAGTTACTTCCATAACTCTGCTCTGGATAGTGTGGATTTTATATTGGGAGGTGCGTTTCTCTTAGGATCACTTCATTATTTCCCCAGCTGATAGGGGCTTCAACTACGCTTGTATTGTCTCTGCTTGCTGCTTTTCTTCCTAGAGTTGTGACTCCAGTGCCTATAATTCTGGGTTCTAGTGAGTTTCTCATATGTTTGGGAACTATGATTACTCAACTTCTTGCATTCCATGGAAAGGGCATTTATCCTTTCAATTGCTCTCTGGGCAGTTTCTTCTCTTTGATCCTTTACATTCTGCAGAGTCTCGGGCACTGTGCGAAGATCTAAGTCTGCTATGCATTGTTGTAGCTGCTGGATGGCTTCAATGAGATGCTCTACTTACTGTGTGACTCGGTCCTCTTCCTTTATTTATAAGACTTTCACAGAGTGAAGTGCTATGATGACTACTTCTTTCACTTCAAGTTGCTCCATGAGCAACTGTTCTTTTCCTTGCTTCACATGCGATTTTTCTTCCTCTAACTTCACTTGGAGAGCAATCTTTTCCTGTTCTGTAGCGTTGTGTTGTTCTACAAGTATGCCTTGCACTTGCTTCAAGGCCTAGGTGGCTTGTTCTGTTTCTTCTTGTGCTCGTCGAAGGCGGGCTTTGACTGTATCAGCTAGTCGGTGGAGTTGGGCTAACTCATCTCCCAACTTTGGTTCTCTCGATGAGAGGGGCACAATGGAGACTACACGGATGGGCTGAAGGGCCTGTTGTACCCCTCAAAATTTGACTCCAATTCTCTCATATATTTCTTCCTTCTTGGATTCTTGTTTCTCTGATATTTCCAGTGAAGCGTCATTCAGGGATGCTATGATGAAGTCAAAATCATTAGAGGTGAGGACGGTCTGCATCTTGGTCATGGTGGCTTTCGATTTGTTCTGGGAAGAAGGTTTCAGGGGGGAAACCTTCCTCTTCTTCAAGGGGTCAACCTCGTATCTGGGCGGTGTTATTTCACCTAGTTTATGTTCATCTTCTACATTGTCATCACCCCCTCATTCAGGTGACACTGAAGCAGTATTTCCTGAGGTGCTGCTTAAATTTTGGACCTCCTCAGTCTTCTTGGGTGTATTCTTGTCTTTATGAGTGTCCTCTGGGCTATCAAGATCAGATATATCTACAAGGTTGGCAGGGATAAGGAGGTCAACGGACCATTCCTTAGTGATCTCCCCAAGGTCTTCTTCTTTAATTTTATAATATGAATGGAGCTTCTCTTTATGTTCATCTACTTGCGCTATAATTTAGATGAAGTGCCGATCTGCACTGAACTTCATCAGGGGTCAGAACCTCTGTAATGTGTTTGGAGTCATGCGAGGCTCAAATTCAATGGATCTCTTTAGCTAGAGGTAATATGTATGAAACACAACATTTGACTCTCACTGTTTGTTCATATCACTTGAATACCAAAGTGTAGAGAACTTCGTAGCAAGTGGTTCGAACGACTCCATGTCTGGGAAGGTCACACCTTCCGACATCTCCCAGGAAACAAATGCAATGAGGATTAGGAGCCAGCTGAAATGAAATTCATAACCCTGATCTTGTGCTTCTTGACAGTATAGTTCCAACTAGTTAACTAGGTACTTCACCCAGTTCATCTGTAGGCCTTCTGCGCACTTCCCTACGAGGTCAACGACAAAGACGGTGACCTGCATAGATCAGTTCTTACTTACTAACGTTCTAGATATTGATTGACATGCTAGGCGTGCTACGCCAATCTGGATGGAATCTAACTTGTAGCCTCTTGTTCCCTTCTCAAGATCGCCATATGTATCCTTGTTCTTCTGTTCCAGCGTGCGATCTGCGAATTTTCCTGGATAAAACTCATGCGGGTCGGGTCCTTGCATACTCAGTCCTGTGATCCTGTGGATCAACATTGGGTCAACTGTAATACGATGGTATAGCCATAAGTAGCCGCCATGGTAACACGATAGTAGCATCTTGACACATGCATTGACTTCCTGGTGTCTTCTGAAGTGTGGTATCTTCATGACATTCAAAAGGGTGGACTGTGTGAGGTTCATCATCCATGGCTGGGGAATTATCTTTGAATTATTCCCCTTTGTTATGGTTAGGTACTTGTACGAGGCGATAATACTATAGATCTTGCGATCTCTGAGGTTGAAGTCGTTGAAATTCAGCACTGTGATCTTATCCTGCTCTGTTTGAACTGCACTTATCCCCTTCGAGAGGTATGCAGTGACCTTGGTGTACTTGAAATATCTTGGCACACTATCACGATTCACCACACCAGCCAGAGGCGGGATGTAATTGGGAAATATGGTTGGAATCATCTTCTCATTTTCTAGGTCATCTTTGTGCTTGGTACTCTTTTTCGCTGAGTTTCAGGATGATCCGGCTCCGCAAGCAGTCGATGGAGAGGCTTGCAGTCCTCTCATTGATGACGCTTGTATACCTGCAAACATTGATATTTCTTGTTCAGTCATGAGGTCGATGAGAAATTATTCGACAACTTTCTTTGCAGTGTTGAACTCGTCTGACATACACACTCAGGGTTGGAAATCTCGGGTTCGAGGAGTAACTTAGACACTGCAATGGGCTAGAGGAAAATAACACAATGATCACTATGTAAAATCAATGAGTATGTGGGCTCAGATTCACGGTTAGAAAAAGTGTTCTTGGTGCATGGCGCGACGAGATAAATAGATAACTTGGCAACAAATCTCTTGCAACGGGTGACAAGCCTTCATTAACTCTGTTATGTCCATTACGGTGTGGTCCAATGTTCTGGTGGTGAACTATAAATTCCTTTCTACCCATTAAGAGGGTCAACCGAATGGTTATATGTTCCCAATGACTATATTGCTTCACCCTAGAAAAGTGCCATGTGATGTTGTTCTGTTATCCCAAAGAAGCTCCAATTTTACAAATTTCCTCTTTACGAACTTCCCTCTAGAACCTTCTGTAACTTTTCTATCTTAGCTCTCTTCGTACTTAGATTTTTGGCCTTCTTTCCAGTGAGCTTCATCTAAGAATTCCTTTTTCAATTTTGATTCTTATCTACTTTTGGCATAGTTACTTTGCGCTGTTGAGATTATTTCCTAAGATTCGAGGGTGATACTTCTTCTTTATTTGGAATAGGTACTTCAATATTCTGTGAGTCTTCTAGTGTTCTTGCAACTTCAACATCTGGGTCTCTGGTGTTAAATAACTTCGATGTGTTCTTTTTTTCTTCAATCAAGTGTGCGATCCTTCTAGTCATGAAATCTTTTAACTCTTGTTTCTTCTGCTCTAAAACTTCTTCTTCTTCCTTCCTTCTGGCCTGATCTCTTTCAATACAAGGTTTTCCTAGTAACATGGTAAATGGGGCGTCGTTCTCAATAAATTTAACAATCTCGAAATCCTCCTCTATTGAAGTCCCATTGGTATTCATATGTATCTGGGTGAGATTTCCACATAGGTTTATCAACTTTCCTTTGAATAGTCCTATTCCTCTTAATGAAGGAATCATAACAGGCCTTCCTATAGCTTCCCAAGTTCTTTTTGTCATGATATTCACCTGTGTTTCCTCATCTAGAACACAGTCAATGTCGAAGTCTCCTATTCTTTCTTCTATGCATGCTTTTTCTTTGAAGATCTATGATAATACGACATGTCGGTGGTCATTCAGGGTTTCTTTTATTTGTAACAATACTTTCTCTGATTCTTTCTGGGGTTCTACCATAATCTTAGTTTCTGGATCTGCCTTCGGGTTTTCTTGTCTCATGTTCATTCCTTCAATATTAGAAATCATTATAGGGCAATCCAATACTTCATGGTCCATATCTTTGCAACAAAGACAACTAGGTCTTCTCCAAGGGCATTCCTTAGCAAGGTGTCCTGGTTTTCTGTAACTGTAACAAAGGGTTAATCCTCTCTTTGTTTTAAATGATTCCTAGCTCTTCCTGTACTACGCGCTAGGATCATAGTATCTAACCTACAAACATTTCTTTCTAGGATCCTGCATCCACTTGTTAGTCCAAACATTCTTTCTATGCATAGGTATAACATATCTTTCACTATCCTTATTAGATATACGCATGTCAAACCTTCTTTCATCTATTAGTGCCCTAGTTTTCAAGCTAGAACAAAATCTATCAAACATACCTAGATCCATACTGTCGAAACAAAAATTTCCACTTATCTTACTTCTACATAGCACACAACTTTTAGATCTAGAACTTTTCACTATTCTTACCTTTATCAGAGCACAAAGCATTTAGATCTTACCTCTTTTCTTCAGATCAGACTTCTTTTCTTTAGCACTGAGCTTCTCAAACTAAGTAGAGTACTACGCACTAGGGCAACAGATCTACGCATAGAGCTTTTATAATTTCAGGTCGGATCTTTGCACAAATATTTTTCTTCCTCAATTCCCAACGATCACAGTTTCAGTTCGGATCTTTGCACAAAGATTCTTCTTCCTCAGTTCTTAGCGATCACAGTTTCAGTCCCGGAAACATAACCATTTTTTGACATAGGGGCATATCTAGGGTTCAATGCTACAACAACACACCAACAAAACACTAACTACCGTCCCTTTCAAAAACACATGCGAAGTAGATAAAGTCTCGCCCGAGGTAGAGGCAGGGGTGGTTGTAGGACTCAGGTGTATGCAACCTTAGCTGGGACACAAATTTGTGATTGTTATACTTAACAAAGAACTTAGCATCGAAAATTCATCAATATTTGACTACTATCTACTCCGCAGATAAAACAGAGCATCACATCATTCATTCAGATATGATGTATTTAAGCACTTGTCATAGAGAGGTAGATTATATCTAGAAAATTCAAGCACTAAGAACATTCACATATGTCATATCTAACATCCATATATATCATTAGCACAAAGTATAAACATAAATATCTATCTATATCAAATCTACTAGCAAGTAGAGACATAAACACATCAACACATCACACAAAGCATAACAACATAATATATACGTGGTTCACCCCCACCTTGGGGCTACGTTCACCAACTCTTCTTCTTTATTATCTTCAGTCAAGCTTCTTACAGGCATAGGAGATCTGCGTGCACTCTGCTGGAGCCTCCTTCTTCTAGTTAGGGTACAACACCAAGCCTTATTACAATTACTTGCAAGTAGCTCTACAAGTCTCACATAGTAGGCACGAAGCATCTACAATCCATACTTAGCATAGCCCAATATCACACAGATATATATGCATATATATGCCTATGCCCTTCCTTACATTTCCTAGACATCTATTTATACTTTACAAAATAGGCCTAAATATGGGTAAAACCATGGGCCGACATCCCCATACCCGTTACAATATCCCAAATCCCAAAAATGACCCAAAAAGGGGCAGAGATACCATGATCTCTGCTTCGTTTTGCGCTCCATCTTTGACATGCTATCGAAGTCCCAAAATAGGTAAAATTGACCAAGGATCTCCCAAAACTTGGCTAAGGGCCAACAATATAGGTTTGGTGCATGGTTGATGCACTTGTTCATGGTATAGGTTGAGGCACATGTTGTTGCATGGTTGATGCACTTTTTTATGGTATAGGATAATTACAAGTTGTTTGGTACAGGTTGATGCACTTGTTTATGGTACAGGTTGATTAGAGGTTGATTGGTACAATTTGTTACAGTGTTATATCTCATAGTGATAGTGTGACAATGGTTCCATCATTCTCTTCTACGTTAGGGTAGTTGGACGGGGCAAGGACAAGTGGTTGTAGCCACCTTTCAGTTGTAGCCGAAGAACATAGGGGGTTGTAGCCTCCTTCTGGTTGTAGACAGAGAATTGAGGAGTTGGATCTTCCCTCAGGTTGTAGCCTGAGAAAATAGGGGGTTGGAGCCTCCTTCCAGTTGTAGCTAGAAAACAAAGGAAGTTGGTGCTTCCAATGAATGCAATTCTTAAAGACATATAAGAAAAAATATTTCGTTGTTTTCTCCCACTTTGGTTTTCCACGTAAGAACATTGGTGTACTGTGTATGTGTATGATTTCTCATTTATTCATTGTTTATTTAATCTGAAATTATTGGATGATAATGCTACATTGATATAACACTTGCATTATATGGTTAAAAAGGATTATATTTCTCTATTACTGATTCACCCCCCCTCTCAGTAATCCAACAATTGGTATCAGAGAAGGTTCCTTCAGAAAATAGTTTAACCACTGGAAGGAGATCATCGATTATTCTAAGAATGGAGTACCAATGTTTAATGGTGAGAATGGTTTAAAGTATGATATGTGGAGCAAAATGATGAAAGTATTTTTATAGGCACATGGGAATTATATTTGGCTATCTGTTGTTACAGGATATGATAGTTCAAAAAGGGAAAAGACTGCAGCCAAGAAGGAATTGGAGAACAATAAAAAGATATCAATGGATTTCATCTGGGAAGGATTACCTAATTCGGTAAGAGAAAATGTTGGTAAATGTTTATCAATGAAAGAAATTTGGGATAAGTTACATGATATATATTCTTCACCCATCGCAGATTCAAAAAATGCCAAAGAAGATGCAGGTATAGATCAAGAAGAAATATGCTCACCATGTCAAATAGATTCAGAGATAAATAATACATAATCACTAGAGGTATGTTGTTTTTATTAATTGTGAAAAAAATGAACATATTGAAATAGAATTCCATGAAGGAAATGAAACCGAAAAACTAATTGAAAAGGAAGACAATTATGAAGCATAAGTGATTAGTGCTTTAGATGAACTAAGAGAAGAAAACAAGTCACTCAAGAAAGAATTGATGAAAAAAAAATGAAATTTTTCATAGTTTTGAAGAAGCCCAATAGGTCATCGAGAACTTAAGAACTCGACTAGAAGAAGACAAAAAGATTGAAGAAAATCTTGAATATCAAAAGAAATATTTGGAAGCCAACATAGAAACACATAAGGAAGAAGTAGAAATAAGAGAGAATATATTGACAAATCATCTTAAGGAAAGAACTAATGATCTAAACCAACTTGAGGCAGAGTTTGGTCAAGAAGAGAAAGGACTTGAATAAGAAATAATCACATTAAAAATTCATATTGAAGAAGAGAAAAGAACAGAAGAAGTCATGAAGTCTCAGATAATGAAGAAAGAAGAAGAGGTTGAAAAGCTTGAAGAATAAGTTGTCACATTGAGAAATAAAATCATCAAGCTCAACATGAATGTTGAAGAGACAAAAACATCCACATCAGTTATAGAGAATGAAGAGAAGCACTCTAGGTTTCTAGAAAAGAAGAATGAAGAAAATAGAAAGAGTTATGAAGAAGTACTCAAAGGAAGGAATCATGGTCAACCAGAATCTGAGAAAACTATTGAAGATACATATTCAAGAAGACCATCCATGTTCAATACACAAAGAAGCTTCAATCATGATCATGACCAGTCAATGAAAAAAATCAGAAGGACTACACCACAAAGAAGATCATTCACTCCCAGGTATGAAAATTTATTTTATGGTCATTGTTTTTATTGTACTAATTTTGGACATAAGGTTGCAGATTGCAGGGATTATAAAATAAATGTTCAAGCAAAAGGTGCCTATGTGGCCCCACATAACATTGAATTTTACAAATGTCATGACTATGGAACGATATGAAGAATGAATTTTACAAATTCATTCTTCATATCCTTTACAAAAACATGATCGATACTTCTATGAAAGATAACACTAATATTAGATATACGAAAGTATGGATAAGAAAACACAAAGAACATGTGAACAAAGAATAGGTCCCAGAGATCGCAAGATTGGCAATAAAACGAGATGAATAAAATTATGCAGAGAAAGATGCCAGATACAAAAGGGTTGGAAAATAGCTGAAAGAAAAGAAGGACAAGTAAATAAGGAACATGTTCAATAGATTGTACTTTCAGGAAGTGTAGTGAAAAATGAATCCAAAGACAAAACGAAAGAGGTCAGAGCTCAGAGAGATGATGCATATACCAATGAAGTTGATGATGAATACACACTAGAGCATGAATTGTTCTGACCCATATGACTTAGAGACTCCCAGGTAATATGAATATTAGATAGGGGGATTCTATGTGATAGTTGTGATAGACCAAAGAACCATCCTTCGAGAAACTTGTAGATTTTGAGAAGACAGATCTAGAGGAGTCAGTTAGTAGAGGTACAATTTGATGGATTAATCAAGACTTCATGATAGTATAGTGATAAATGGGTCAACAATATGGACAGTTGCGCAAGTAGAGTCTTGGAAAGTATGGATGAGAGCATGGATTCATAGATTGGTTCAAAGAGTGGTTTAGAGACAAAGGAACATTATCATAATGGATGATAATTACACAGAAAATGGCTTGAACAATGATAATGGATTCCAAATTGACAAATAATTTTTGGACACATGCAGTGCATACAATAGTTCACATTCAAAATAGAGTAATTTTCAAAAACAACAATGAAAAAACTCCCTACGAACTATGGAAGTGAAGTGCATACAACAACCTCTACATCAAGGTAAATGCATGTAGTATTTTATTAATTGAAATTTATGTTGATGATATTGTTTTTGGAAGTACTAATGACAGGTTAAGCCATAAATTTACAAAGGATATGAAGAATGAATTTGAAATGTCATTACTTGGAGAACTATCCTTATTTTTGGGTCTTCACATATGTCAAAGCAACCAAGGAATTTTTATTTCTCAAACTAAGTATATCAAATAAATGCTAAAGAAGTTCGTAATGGAAGATTGCAAACCAGTCACCATTCGTATGCAAATCAGTTGCAAGTTGAACAAATATGATGATTCAAAGTCTACATACTAGAGGCAATACATGTCAATGATTGGTAGCTTCCTATATGTGAAAACATCTATACCAGATGTAATGAAGGCAGTTGGATAGGTGGCACAATTTCAAGCATCACCAAAGGAATCACATGTCTTAGCATTAAAGAAGATTTTCAGTTATCTCAAAGGAACATAAGAGTTTGGATTATGGTATCAAAAATGAAATGATATATCACTTATTGCCTACACAGATGCAGATTGGGTAGGTTTCATTGATGACCGACGAAGCACCAGTGGAGCAATGTTCTACTTGGGTGAGTGTTTAGTATCATGTTTAAGAAAGAAAAAATCATCAATATCCTTATCTACAATTGAGGCAAAGTATATTGCAACAAAAACATGTTGAGTATGATATACAGGTTGAGTATGATATGCCCATTCCAATCTATTGTGATAATACAAGCGCCATTAGTATCTTAAAGAACCTATGATGCACTCCAAGATGAAGTACATTCCAATCAAGTATCACTTTCTACATGAACAGGTTGCCGAGAAGAACATCAGAGTTGAATATGTGGGCACAAAAGAACAAGTGAAAGAAGTATTTGAAAAACTGCTTCCACGTGAATCCTTTGAGTATATTCGCCAGAGACTAGGAGTAATTTCTACTCCAAAATGAATTCTTTTGAATGATTATCTTATATGTCTTAGATGTACATGAGGAAGCACCATAAATAGGACAATTTAGGTTGGGATATTAGTTTCAGAAAGAGTTATGTTAGGGGGAGCAACCCCAGATGGAAAGATACCTTTTCCATTGATGACAAAGGGGGAGAGATTTATCATATGCAAAGACAAATTCTTGGAGAGACAGAGCATAGATGCATGTTTCCAAGGGGAGAGATTGTCACAAAGGAAGAATGAGAGATATGACTTCAGAGTGATACCCTTTGTGAAAGGGGGATATATTATTCATATGAAGGGAGAGAGAGTGACCAGAGCCTTATAAAAACAAAGAAATATCAAAGGCATGTAGACAGGGGGGAGAAACCCTAAGGAGAGTTTAGTTAGGGTGAGAAGACCCAAAGGGAAATACCCTTTTTCATTGATGTCAAAGGGGGAGAGATAGAAAAATTGATGAGGAGTATACACATGCATGTTATCATGACTAAGTGTTGCCATCAATGTTGGTGTTTCCATCAATGCTAAAGGGGGATATTGTCAGACAATTGGCTTAGGTTGATGGACAATTCATGTGGATTTTTGGTTTTCATTAATGTCAACAATTGGAGAGTGATATTGTAGATTTAGTTAAACCCTTAGTGATTGATTTGAACCCTTGGAGAAAGTTTGGTAGCAAATTTCGATAGAACAAAGGTTTGGGTTATGGACCCAAGGTTGTTTCATGTATAATGGTATGAGATTTAATATATTTGAAGGTAAGAATATTCTATATATATAGTACATGTCATTCCATTTCCGGTGGTATTTGGAACGTCACATAACTCTTCACGGTTAGAGAGTTATGACCATGAGAAATTGGAGAACCAAGGTTTGGTTAATGGACCCAAGTTTGTTTGATGGATAATGGTATGACTTTTGATATATTTGCAGGTAAGAATATTATATATGGATAATACATGTCATTCCATTTCTAGTGGTATGTGGAATGCCACATAACTCCTCATGTTTAGAGAGTTATGGCCATGTGAAGTTGGAGAACCCCCATGAGTCATCTAGAAGCCCCCAAAGGTCAAAGTAGTCAAAGTGGTTTAAGATATTTTAGAAGGTAAATAATAAAGTGAAGTGATGAGTGTACTATAAGTCAAAGTGAATACAAAAGAAATTATTTAAATAATAAAGTTAATGGAGAAATTACTAATTTGACAAGTGGTTATAAGTGGGTTAATCCTAAAATAAGGAAAGTGGGTTAAGATGGTTAAAAGGTAACCCCTTGAGGAAGCTACATGAAAGTATAAATAAGAGGAAAGACTCTCTCATTTAAATAAAACTTGAGCATATTGAATATCTACAAGTGACTGAGGTAACCAAAGGATATTGAAGCCGAATTTAAGAGGGAAGGTGAAGTAAAGAAGACCGAAATTCAAAGGAGGATAAATTCTTTTGATGATTCTTTCTAAGGTATGTTGTTTACAGGTCATCTCACCATTTTCGCAATAATTTTTTTTCTAGAATGATTCAAAGCATAAAATTGGGAGTCCATTGAGGAAACATATCCAACTATCCGTGGTACAAATTTTTATCTTGTGGGTCGTTGTATTTTTGGAGTTACACTCCATGGAAAATAGGGTTTGTGGCTACCTGAAACTATTTTAAAACAAGTGTTTCGGGTAAAAACGTCACAACTTATTCATAACAGATCCAAATTCAGTAAGACCAAATGTGTTGGTTAGAGTACAGTCTATAGTAATCTATGTATAGTTTTCAGATCCATACAACAAATATTCCATGCGGGGCACGCTCTACAAGTTCACTCTCTAGAATAATCCATAATTCAACAAGGTATCTCATTTTTGCTATAACTCCTTTTCAGAGAGGTTCCAAGTAGTGAAATTTGGAGGAATTGCATAAAAGACTTTGAAGAACATTTTGTACAAATTTTAGATATTTATTCATTATAGGTACATAGTTATAATTATTGCAAGTTAGGGATTTTGACTAATCCAAAATTAGTCATGTGAGACTAAAGTAAAGTTTGATGAAAATGATAGTGTCTTGTTGTTAAAGTTAAGGAAGGTTTGCAGGTATGTGATCTTATACACCAGGTCTATTACAGAGTTACAAATCAGATTTGGATGATGAAATTGATGAAGAATTTTGGTTGAGGTACATGTTGGGTACATGGTTGAGACAAGTAGTTGATGAGTTGGCACATACATGAGGTGTATAGTTGATGATTTTGGTACATCTTGATGAGTCATAGTTGATGAGTAGTTGATACATTATTGGTACATACTTGGTACATGGTTGATGCACGTGTTCATGGTATAGGTTGAGGTATAGGTTGGTGCATGGTTGATGCACTTTTTTATGGTACAGGTTGATTACAGGTTGTTTGGTACAATTTGGTGCATGGTTGATACACTTGTTTATGGTTTAGGTTGATTACAGGTTGATGCATGGTTTTGGTTATTTGTAAAGGTTTGGTGCATGGTTGATGCTCTTGTTCATGACACATGTTGGTGCATGGTTGATGCACTTGTTTATGGTACAGGCTGATTACAGGTTGATGCATGGTTGATGCACTTGTTTATGGTACAATTTGATTACATGTTGATTGGTACAAGTTGTTACAGTGGTATTTCTCACAATGATAGTGTGACAATGGTTCCATCATTATACTTCTATGTCAGGGTGGTTGGACAGGGCAAGGACAGGTGGTTGTAGCCACCTTTCGGTTGTAGCCGAAGAACATAGGGGGTCGTAGCCTCCTTCTAGTTGTAGATAGAGAATTGAGGACTTGGAGCTTCCCTTAGGTTGTAGCCTGAGAAACTAGGGGGTTGGAGCTTCCTTCTAGTTGCAGATGGAAAACAAAGGAAGTTGGTGCTTCCAATTAATGTAATTCTTAAAGACATACAATAAAAATCATTCAATGGTTTTCTCCCGCTTTGGTTTTCCACGTAAAAACATTGGTGTACTGTGTATGTGTATGATTTATCATTTGATCATTGTTTATTTACTCTACAATTATTGGATGATAATGCTACATCGATATAATACTTTTATTATATGGTTAAAAAGGATTATATTTCTCTATTACTGATTCACCCCCCCTCTCATTAATCCAACATAAATGACTTTATGAAATTCGATTCCTGCTCTTTTTTTTAAACTTTTTTGATACGACGGTGCATTTATGTAAGACGCACATGTGTGACCATGTTACATTATGCATCGATGCACCCATATTAATTGATGCACTAGAGACACATAATTATTTTTTATTAAAAAAATCTCGAAAGACAGTGTGGTTGATTTTTCAACACACTGACACGTCCATATTAATTGATGCACCATAGACATATAATTATTTTTTATTAACAAAATATCAAAACATAGTGTGGTTGATTTTTCAACTCAACGATGCTTATTATTAATATGTCCACCGGTGCGTTTGTGGTTTATAAGCACACTAAGATTCTTTTAAAGTTATTTGAACTTTATTTGCACATAAAATTGTATATCCATCTCAAATTATCTTTTAGGATGAATTCACATGACTTGCAATACTTAAGTATACATTTTATGTTTTATGTCACCTTATTCTTAAAAAAATGGTTTCAAAACTATATTCAAACTCAGATTGTGGTATGGTCCTTAGAATTTATTTTACATATGTATAGGAAAATTTATTGCTAATTTTGCTGAAATGCAGGAATAAAAACTTATTATATGATCAAATGACCAATTCTTCAAATTCCAGCCCATTCCATATTTATCAAAGTCCATTGCAAAGTTCTCCCTTTCCATCTCCAATAAGTTTGACTTATTTTATTTATGTTTCGATTATCTCATTGATTTTGTTTTTTATCCATGTCAATCTGAATACAAATGTATCCAAATTTGCAGGATCCTAATTTAGAATTGAGTTCAGATGCATAAAATATTCCAGTACCGGTTCAAAAACATTGGAAGGTCTTATCAGGATCAACACACCACAAACTGTTGGTAGATGAAAATTGACAGTCGATTTACCCTACCAATTGTGACATTCCATATTCCAGCTGCAATCCTTGGACGATGATGGTAACAATTGTTTGGTATAATGTAATTTGAACAAACAAATTGTTTCATTGTGCTTACTAATATCATCAATGTACAAATGTTCAATATTTTATAAATTATGATTCTTCTGATGATGAGCGACCTACATACCATCTTCTGTTGCACTCCACAACAATGTCAACCCGAGAGAAGGATACAATGAGAGAAAAAATCAAAGAGTAATCGAACTAAGAATGGTTGAATCAACCACCTATTCAATTCCCACTATGTCCAGATTCACCAATTAGGAATGACTACAACAATAGTAGTTCTTAAGAAGTTGGCAATGGAGACAATAAAAAATAGGTTGGTATGGATGATTACTTACAAGATACGACTGCCATGGAGACAATGTTGTTAGATGTATTCCAGAACGATGAGCTAGGGGATGATGCTCATATCAATGATACTATTTTTGAAAGCCTAAAATTTGCTTCCACCACCACTCTCTTTGGACCTAGTGTTCGATCAAATTCTACCCAGCTTGGGACAACAATGTTACTATACAATGTGAAAGAAAATTTTGGCATGTCAAATGCAAGTTTCTCGACAATATTGAGGTAATTGACCAACAAGTGCCTTATATTAATTTTGAGAAATATTGTAACACAATCAACATTATAAATGGTTTCTTTTATAGACATTAAATGACCTTGTACATTTCTATTTCCTACTAACTACAGGATATTCAAAGATAAGGTTCTTCCTAGTGATACTTTTTTTCCCGATAGATGCGAAGAGGCAAAGAAGTTGTTGAAAATGTTTGGTGTTGAGTATATATCATATTATGCATGTCCAAATGATTGTATTCTATATAGAGGAGAATGTGCAGAAAAAGAGATATGTCCGAAATGTGGGCATGAAAGGTACCATAAATCGAATAAAAATGGTAAATCACATGATCCTCCTCATAAGATATTGAGGCACATGCATTCAAAAGGATATTTCATTGAAAAGAATTAGCTATGTTTCAAGGATGTCATTCATCACACAGAAGTGAGTCAGGAGTTATGTGAATCCCAACAGATTCAATAGCCATGAAGCATATAGAGAATACATGGCCAGAAACATTCAAGGATGAAGTACGAAGTCTACAACTCAGCATAGCAATGGATGGCGTGAACCCATATTCCCTCCAAAGCACCAACTATTCTATTTGGCCTGTAGTAGTGATCAATAAAAATACCCCCTCATGGTTTTCCATGATGAATGAACATCTTATGTTGACTCTTATCACTACTACATATGGGTAGATTATTCCACGCATTTTTTCCACGTTTCCATTATTTTCATGTATATTTTTAAATAGGGTGGGATTTTCGTCGATATTGCCATGAAAATTCATCGATATAGCCACGAATAGGTTTTTTAACTTGGTCGGGATTTTCTTCACTATTTCCATGAAAATCCGTCGCTATTTCCACAAAAGTTCGTCGCTATTGCCATGAACGTTTGTCGTTATTGCAATGAAAGTTCATCGCTATTGCCATGAAAATTTTTCCTATCTCATTGGTCGGTGTTAATGGCTAGTTTAATAGTTGATCTATATACCTGACTTTAAGAGACTTTACGACACAATTGCTATAGTTGCGAAACTATTCGTGGATATTGTTTGAGTTGTTTATTTTTTCCGTCACCCACTGGTTGAACAAATCCAATTCTTGATCGGATTTTGAACTTGCAAGGTTATTATGTTTTATTTATTGATGTACTCATTTAACTTGTAAATTTTTGTTCAAATGTCGAAATTTCATGTAGCTTGTTTTTTCCTTGATAATATATTATATGTGTAGTACCATATTTCACGTCTTTGGTTTTTGGATCTATTTAGTATATTCTATGGAAAAGGGTATGCGGATTCCATATTATTCTAGGTTTATGGAATCCACACAACCTTTTCCCTTCAATTGTAGCTAGAATGTCTCTCTCTTTTCATTGATAAAGATATGGAAGTGCTCTTGAAACTCAACCCTAATCGGTGAAATGATAGTAATTGATTTTCATTTTCTTCTCTCTTTTATTTTTAAGAATTAACAAAAAAACACCAACAAATCTTGATTGAAGCTTTGATACCACTTGTTACATCACTAGTACCCAAATGGGATCACAATTGCATAAATTGAAAATAATATAATAGTGACAATAATGTTTGGGATACTTGCACACCTAATGGTTGGCTAACACTTACTAATTCAATTAAATGAAGGAAAAAATCTCCATGAATAAAATCTTGAAGTCGATTGTTATATTGATAAATGATAATTTATGGTATATATAAGATAGGGAGGAAACTCATGTTTATAACAATAAGATACATAAACACTAACCCTAAACTTATGTTAGGTATATATGTCGTTATTATATAAAGGAAATATTTGTACACATATGACCTTATTATAAAGATGTTATCTATGTCGTGATTAGGCACATAACAATCACTTTTAACTAACCACCTTCAACCATATTAGCTTATGGTTAGCCACCTTTAACTTTCTTATCTTATGACTAAGCACCTTTAACAAATGAACTTATGATTATATACCATACTCTTCCAATATAAA
The DNA here is from genome assembly GCA_009831015.1 of Picea engelmannii. NCBI lineage: Eukaryota > Viridiplantae > Streptophyta > Pinopsida > Pinales > Pinaceae > Picea > Picea engelmannii. The sequence continues at coordinate 1,143,195 of ML782255.1, forward strand.
TAAAGTCTATTTGTTTCAACTTTCTCAATAAAATCCACATACCCTTTTCTTATATGTGATGTCGTTTCTCTCAATTTTTTATAATCACACGCAATTCTAGATGTAGTGATTAAATTTAGTTTGTAGTTGATGTAACTTTTTTATACACTATTAATAAGGAGTATCTAAAATATAAAAAATTCACGACAAAATCTATGATAACATGATGAAATATATTAGTCAGACAATGAAAAATGAGAACATGCCAAAGTGTCTTAGAAAATAAAACTGTGACCACCATAAGTAGCATAAAATTGTGACCATTGTATGTAGATGCAAATCAACACGTCATAATTTAAACCAACCCAACCCAATTGTGGATGACAAGTGGTTGACATTCTTTTTTTAGTGGTGAATTTCAAAGATTGACATTTTGTCTACAAAACAACTTAGAGGCTAGTGTATGGAGTCGAGTGATTCAAGTTTGAGAAATTTTGACCACTTTCGTTCAATGGCGTGTAATTATTTTCCATGGTGATTTAGTACACACTACTCTAAAGTACAAATTGAAGCATAACGATCTTAATAGTTAATCGATAATAATAAAAAAATCATGTCAAAATGTCTTAGAAGAAATAATTGTGAGGATTGTAGGTCACTATAAATAAACATATAATAATCAAAAGGAGTAGCTAAAATATAAACAATTGACAACTTACTATTTGGTATGGTGTAGGTAAGACAATTACTTGTCAGGACAAGGATTTGTCACTATGAATGAAAATGACAGGAAGCTTGCTCTGTTAAGGGTGACATTAGAGGCGAGGGGCAATGAAAAATGTTATTTCCCTTGCTATGATTGCAAAGGCTTGCAAAGAAAAATACTTTTAATAACAACAACTAAAAGACATTGTAGGGAGAAGGGGCACGCTGAAGGGGGTTATGAATATCGTCCCTTGGTAAGAGGATTCAATATTTAATGTATTCTCTGTAATAATCATCATGTCATGAATTTTAGTAATATTTATTTTAGAGATTTTTATTTTTTCTATACACACTAACTTTTCTACGTTGTTTTTAAATATATAGACGATTCCCCCAAAATGTTGACCTCCAGAGAGTTATTTGCCAAGTACTAGCAGAAATACTCCTTTACATGGTGATGAACTTCAAGATCAAAATATTGAAGCTGTTGATCAAGTTATTAGTGATGATATGGATGGAGATAACATTAGTGATTCAAATCAAGAAGATGAGATACATAGATTGATACAAGACACATTTTCTCCAATGGATGAGGACAACCAGGATGATAGTCATGACGTTGATCCTCTACTCGAGACATCACGTCAACCTCTTTATGAAGGCTCAAAAAATTGTTTTTTATATGCTATATTGTTGTTGGTGAACTTGAAGGTTTTGAACGATTTATCAAACACGTGCCTCACACAGATACTAAGGTATTTAATTTGTTAATTATTTATGCCTGGATGTTCACAAATACTTAAAAGGTTCAATTTTTTTCTATATTGCTATTGTTTTCTAATTTGTAAATTAGTATATTGGATGTGATATTGATGATTAATATTGTTTACATTGACTAATTGTTTTGAATTTTGTAGATTGTTTGGTGAATTTATTTTATCGACGTCAAATATTTTTCCACGCACATATCGATAAATATCCATGATTATGAAAGAAATTGGAATGGGCTATCAGGCTATTGATGCATGTACTAATCATCATATCATATACTATGGAAAATATGCATTAGAAAATGAATTTCCACAATGTCAAATAAGTATATATCAAATCGATAAAGCGTCAAAGAAGGTGCATTGCAAAGTTCTTCGTTATATTCCGATAATTCCACGTTTCCAGCGGTTGTTCAGATGCCAAAGTATAGAAAAGTTTATGGATTTCCATGCAAAGAACATAAGTCGAGATGATGTTCTTTGAATGCCTGCAGATGGTTCTGCATTGAAATAAGAACCTCGTAATGTTAGACTTTCATTGGCAGATGATGGTGTCAATTCATTTGGAGAGCTTCGTTCTACATACTCAGTGTGGACTGTTTTTGTTATAAACAATAACCTTCCTCCTTGGATGTCAATCAAGAGAGAGCACAGAATGTTGGCAATGATTTTTCCAGGTATTTAATTATCATTTATTTGCTTTAAAGTATGAAAAAATATTTCATTTCTTTGTTTCGTGCATGTAATTTATTTCTTTTATATATAACAACATTTAGATAAGTATAATCAATCATGTAGTATGTTGAACCAATTAGGTAGGTACCAGTTTAAATATATGAATGTATATATTGAGCCTCTTATCGATGAATTGTTGAAGTTATGGATTGACATCACTATGTATGACATCTCCAGGGTAATGGGGAAAAAATGATTTCAATTCCATGGAATACTATCATGGACAATTCATGATGCTCCTGGGTTAACACATTTTTGTGGTATATTGTTACTTTATTTTGTGATTTAATATTATATATATTTATTGAAAATATCATGCATTATTTTAAATTGTAACTCTAATTTGACGCTACATTAATTCATATATCTTGTAGGTATTCAAACAAAGTGTAAATTTGCATGCCCAGTTTGTGGTCTGAGGATAAAATCTCGTCATTCAAAGAGTTTAGGAAAGGAAGTGTTTGATGAGTATAGGCACTTTCTGCCTAAGAACCATAGTTATTGAACTACAGACAAAGCAAAATTAAACGGTAAAGAATAAAATGGAAAAAAACCATGAAGAATGACACCTCGCCTATGGAAGTTGGAATATATTAGAAATTGTCAAGGTACACAAATTATTTATGTATGACATATTATATAAATCTTTGGTTAATTTCATTAGTATTAATTTCATTTTGTCCCATTAATTAGTGTTAATTTATATTTGTTGATGTTTCATGAATGTCGTTAAGGCACGAATGGGCTTCCACGAGGAATGAAAATTTACCTGATGCAATTCAGCAGATTTCCATACTACGAGCACCTACAAATATTTCATCTGTTTGATACAATGCATATCGGGAAGAACATAACATAATTGTTATGGCGAATATTAGATGGATGGACTGGCAAAGAGAGGATTGGAAAGATTTGTTGTGACATCCAAGAAGCTAATCATGCATTGCAAAGTGTTATTATTAATTCTAATGGCAATGGTCGTGAACATAATACTAGTCTTCCTTGGTTATTGACAGAACAACAAAGAAATATTGTAAAAGAGGTCATTTGAAAAATTAGGTTTCCGACGGGGTTTTCCTCGAACATACAAAACATCTTAACGAAAAAATGTGATTTTGGTGGGGCTAAAACACATGACTAGCATACATTCATTAAGGTAATTAGTAGGTTAAAATATATTTCCTTATTGGTACACATTTTTTGGAAACAAATAATAATTATTTGTTTTTTGTTACAGTATGTTCTACCTTTATCTCTCCCAGATGACTTTGACAACAACATAAAA
>ML782255.1:1146718-1161908 GCA_009831015.1 Picea engelmannii
GGATGGTGGAGAGGCAGTTGAAGTCACTGAAGGATTTTGTTAGACAAAGAGCACGTCCAGAGGGTTCTATGGTTGAGGGATATATGGTATATCAATGCATGGTGTATATTAGTCAATATCTACCTAAATTAGCAGAAAATATGGATGTGCCTCGCCTCACATTTGGCATATTGACTCCATCAAAAAATTTGAAGGGGAGGTCCTATTGGGGAAAGGTAACATGAGGACTATGAAAGTAAATTATTAGATGTTGACGTAGATTTAATATATTACACATTTATTAAATTATTCCTTTATTAACAATAGCTAATTAATGATATTAAATTGTTATTTTATCATATATTTTCTCGAGAGTGGGATGATTTACATTTATACATTGCAAACAACCTTGATTGGATGGAGCATTGGATAGAATATAATAGAGAATACTTCGGTAGGTTATCATGGGAAGGGGTGAGTAATATGATTAAAAAAATGCATCGTCATCGAGATCAATTTCCTGATCTTACATCAAGGGAAGTTTATTTAGCCTTTGGTTCAAAAGATAAACAAGCAAGTACAATTTTTTACCCACATTTTCCTAGTTATTTCCCATTTTTCCAATGTATTTGGTTTGTTTAATTTTTTAAATATATATTTACTAAGTCCTATATGAGGTTTATTAATTGGCAATGTATTTTTTACTTGTTGTCCATGTTGTAGTTGAAACACCATAAGGATATGTGGTGTAATGGTCGTAAATTGCATATCAAAATGTTGGATGATAAGATCAAAACCTCGGATTGTGGGATAATTGCAATGTTTAAGTTCACCAACATTTCCTCTATAAGTGACAAAAATCTGGAAGAAACTGAGAATAGGTACTATGGGCATTTGGAGGATATAATTGAGTGTGATTAAATAGTTTTGTTTGAGGTTAAATGGTACAGGCTACAGATGCATGAATGTGATCCTGAAAGAACTGTTATTGAGCATTATAATGGATTTACCATGGTTAATACAAGGGAATTTGAACTGGGTACAGAGCCTTATGTTCTTCCAAGTCAATGTGAGTAAGTATTTTACTCAGAGGTACCTGGTAAATCAGGTTGGTCATACGTTGTTAGATATGATCCAAGAAAGACTAGTAAAGTATAATCATGTAGCCAGGGATGAAGATAATAATGAGGAAGAAGATTATGATTATGTAGATTAGGTGCAACTGGCTCATGTATTCTATGTGTCAGGCAAAGAAGTTGAAGAATTTGATCATCCAAATGTAGGAGACGACGATCTCATTGATGATATCGATAACTATATTAGCGAAAATGACGTTAATGATGATGTTGATATGAATGAATTTCACCAATATCGATTCTAAACGAGATCCTGATACAGATGTTGAGATGGATGAAGAAGAAGATGACTGATATTTAATTGTTGAAAAGAAGAGGTATGTGTTTATATATTTTATATGATCTTTATATGTTTTTATTTTGTATAATATAGTATATGATACATGTTCTTTAGAATTTCAAATTATGTAATACGGGGAAATTGAGAGTGATGTGACAGGGTGGGGGGGNAATTAGAGCTTCCACCTTCACATGATTTCCCATGTTTAGTAGAGAATGAACTATTTTCAAAACCAAGAGGCGCTCTACGCGACTACGCCTAATCATACCAACAATGTAGGTATGTCCATCATCAATTCATCATGTAAACCATAAACCCTAATTTAGTGGAGTCATCGATTTGTTCCCAGTGAATGGATGCTTTGTTATTGACATGGAATGTGACAACAAATGTACCTTCTTAATTTTATTCCTTCACTTGATGTGGGCCTGGTCATTCCTAGCCTTGAATTGAAAGTTACCCCTAGTCTTAGTCATCATCCTTCAAGACACTTTTCACCCAACGATCATTATATCATAAGGTTGGAGGCATATGGGAATTGGGATCATGAGGCTTTATAACCCTACAATAACAAGAGACATTAATTGAACTTTGACTAGATTGAAAGGTGCGTGCAATTGAAAATACTAACAACCCAAAACTAAAAGGGATCAATAAACAAACTGTCAATGAGACGTGATCTAGTTGTGGTGTGTAGGAAGAGGCCTAGCACCTTCAAAATTATCATTCTCCAAATATCTTATACAATTTTTACAAGGAAATTGTACTAGGACTAGACACGAGAAACAATGACCTGTGAATGGGGCCAACGTTGAAATGTTTTCAAACTATTTCTGTATGCATTGAAATTTGACATGGATAGACTATTCACATTCCTTAATGACATGGGAGTGTTTATGGACTCAAATTTGACTCACACACACACTTTCTGCCATCATCAATTCATCATGTAAACCATAAACCCTAATTTAGTGGAGTCATCGATTTTTCGGGTTTTAGTGTTCCCAATGAATGGATGCATTGTTGTTGACATGGAATGGGACAACACATGTACCTTCTTAATTTTCTTCCTTCACTTGATGTGGGCCTGGTCATTCCTGGCCTTGAATTGAATGTTACCCTTAGTCTTAGTCATCACCCTTCATGACACTTATCACCCAACGATCATTAGATCACACAGTTGGAGGCATATGGGCATTGGGATCATGAGGCTTTATAACCCTACAATAACAAGAGACATTAATTGAACTTTTACTAGATTGAAAGGTGCGTGAAATTGAAAATACTAACAACTCAAAACTAAAAGGGATCAATACACAGACTATCAATGAGAGGTGATCTAGCCATGGTGTGTAGGAAGAGGCCCAACACCTTCAAAATTATCATTCTCCAAATATCTTATACAAATTTTACAAGAAAATTGTACTAGGACTAGACACGAGCAATAGTGACTTGTGAATGGGGCCAACGTTGAATTTTTTTCAAATTTTTTCTGTATGCATTGAAATTTGACATGGATAGACTATTTGCATGACTTAACGATATGGGAGGGTTTCTAGAATCAATTTTGACTCACACACCCAGTTTATGCCATCATCAATTCATCATGTAAACCATAAACCCTAATTTAGTGGAGTCATCATTTTGTTAGGTTTTAGTGTTCCCAGTGAATAGATGAATTGTTGTTGATAGGGAATGGGACAACACATGCACCTTCTTAATTTTCTTCCTTCACTTGATGTGGGCCTGGTCATTCCTAGCCTTGAATTGAAAGTTTCCCCTAGTCTTAGTCATCACCCTTCATGACACTTGTCACCCAAAAATCATTAGATCACAAGGTTGGAGGCATATGGGCATTGGGATCATGAGGCTTTATAACCCTACAGTAAAAAGAGACATTAATTGAACTTTGACTAGATTGAAAGGTGCATGCAATTGCAAATACTAACAACCCAAAACTAAAAGGGATCAATACACAGACTGTCAATGAGAGGTGATCTAGCCGTGGTGTGTAGGAAGAGGCCTAACACATTCAAAATTATAATTGTCCAAATATCTTATACAAATTTTACAAGGAAATTGTACTAGGACTAGACACGGGCAACAATGACCTATGAATGGGGCCAATGTTGAAAGTTTTTCAAACTATTTTTGTATGCATTGAAATTTGACATGGATAGACTATTCACATGCCTTAATAATATGGGAGGGTTTCTAGACTCAAATTTGACTCACACACCCACTTTCTACCATCATCAATTCATCATGTAAACCATAAACCCTAATTTAGTGGAGTCATCAATTTGTCAGGTTTTAGTGTTCCCGGTGAATGGATGCGTTGTTGTTGACATGGAATGGGACAACACATGTACCTTCTTAATTTTCTTCCTTCACTTGATGTGGGCCTGGTCATTCCGAGCCTTGAATTGAAAGTTCCCCTGGTCTTAGTCATCACCCTTCAATGTGAATTTACCCCTAATCTAATTAAATACCACACAATCAAGCGAATAACAATTACCCTATTGCAGTGACATGCAAAAGTAAAAGAGCGGAAAAAGAGAAATTATACATGCACTTAACATCTTAAAGGTGCCATGTTGTTGAAGATATAGTAGTGTTGAAGATCATTTGCAATGTTGTTATTGGGAAATACTCATTAGAATCATCTTCATCATTAGTAGAAGGATGATTAGGATGATTTCATTGGTAAAAATAATATTGACATTCTGAGTGATATGGCGCATAATGTGCATTCAATTTTTTTTACATAACAATTAAAATAAGATAATCATATTCCCCATTATAATAATCTGTTTTGTTTTCACAATTACAATAAGATAAGCATTATTCCCCATTAAGATAAGCATATTCCCCATTATTACAATTAAAATAATCTTTTTTTTTTTACCAAAAAAAATTATTTTTCTTCATTGCTACCATCATCGCCCTTTCCATCAACATATTCCCCATTATAATTAGATTCATTGTTTCCTTCAATTTTATCTCTATCATTATGTCAATCTCCATTAATGAATCCTTAATGGATCCAATGTTGACCAACATAATGACAAGGATAAGAATGAAACTCTCTAGTTGATATGCATCATGTGCACCATAATTTTTTTTTACAAAAGACTTGGTAATGAGGATGAAGAGGTATATGGTGACAAAGATCAGTTGTTATAATGGTTATTGTGTTTTTGAAACATAGAGTAGTAGGGGGTGATTGTGTTGATGGTCATGGGGTTAAGGGTCACATGACATTAAAGGATTAGCATTCTTGAGGTCATAGTGTCAAAGGGAAAAGTTAGCATGTTTGGGGTCATAGTGTGTTAATTGATTTGTGGGTTAACCATGGTAAATATGGTAAATGATTGTTAGGAGGATCCTACCCATTACTACACGCGACCATTGCTGTACGCGACCATAGTTGGGAGTCATAGTGTGTTAGGAGGAGCCCACCCATTGCTGTCATCGATTTGGAGATCACTGTGCATGCAACAAAAGGGAGAACACAACCAAGGAGATCACTATGCAGGGAGGAGATACTTAGAGGGAACACAGAGGGAACACAAAGGGCACACAGTGCAGGGCACACAGAGGGCACACATTGTAGGGAGGAGAGGGAACATAGAGGGAATTGAGTCGAGGGCACACAGAGGAGATACACTGCAAGGACACACAGAGGGCATTGATTTGAGGGCACATGGAATGCACACGTGAGGGCACACAGAATGATGAGTACCTCTATTCCCTTATACTATTGTGTGTTTTGATTATGGTTTAGCACAAGATTTTAAATGTTCCACGAGTTGCTTCTACTACAAATGAGATACATATCATGATACATGGAAAATACAGAGCAACAACCCCCCTTTCTCATGGTGTCCAACCTGTAGATGAGGATATTTGTTTCCCAAAATACATGAGAAACAACCTCAATAAATGATGAATGTGTTGTAGATGACAACACCTTGTTCTTCCTTCCCAGATGATACAAATCCACCCCACAATAACAAAAAATTGAATCCGCTGCTATGAGATGAACTCCTCAACAAACGAAAAAATTCCACTCTGAAAATAGACCCCCAAAGATAGAGTGCAACCTCTGGTAAGAAGATCGACTCCCTTTAACAATAATCTATTTCCCCTTGGCCTAAATCATCTAACTCTTATGGGATTATAAACCAACAAGTGTGGGATGCGCCTAGATGTGAGTAAATCGCCTCGACAAATGACAATACGATTCATGTAGCCACAAATTTTCTAACGGGATATGAAACTGACCCGTGTGGAGAAAAAATGCCCCAAACTCTCTAACTCGTCCCCCCCAGATCTAGAAATCGACCCCCTCAATATTCAACATATCCCCACAACACAAAATTGCCCTCCATTGAAATAACTTGACCCACATGGTGTGAGTGGGATGATTGGGCATGAGAGGGGTTGGGTAGCTCCTTGCTCAGGTTAGAGTAGGCCCCACCCCAAAATTTGTAGTAGTTGTTGTAAATTCACCATTTCCATTTGAATCGTTTTCACTTGCATTTTTATCCACAAGAACAGGCTTGCACAAATTAGTGTGCTGTCACACCACGAGAAATTTCATGAAGGCTCTATATTATTAAATACGACTTCATTAAGTCTCCTTCATAGAATAAAGCACTTCAACCTGAAAATGTTTCCAGCAAAATGGAACTCTATATCCCAAGGAAGACAATTTCCTAATAGGGTTCTCTTCCATGTAATGGAAAGTAGGAGATATTAACAACACATTGAGTTTACTTAGGCCCAAGAAAAATTGGTTAAGTGAGAAAATTGTAACAAGCGTTTCAAGGTTTCATCTTGCTTGTAATGGAGACAACACTAGTTTTGGACTCCTAGGTACATTAGGCTTTTATCTATAGGCGAATCCCCCAACACTAAAGACCAAATGAGAAAAGCTTTCTTTGGTTCTAGTCCTAGCTTCCAAAGGATTCACTGCTGAAAGAGCCATGCTTTCTGCTTAGACTTGAACTGTGAAAGCTTCTTTAGAAATCTGTCAAGGAAAGGCTTAGAACAAAGCCACTTGTGTCCAAAAGTAGGCTTATATTTCATGAAAGTTGTATGGATCCGTAGTCTTCCACCAGGTGCAGGGTGATTGCAAGCCTAAATTAAGGAAGAGAGCATCTAGGATTAGGATTTGAACTCATTCCAGGATAGGCCATTTTTAAGTTACTTGGGCTCTCACCATGGAAGCCAATCCCTTGTTTGGTTGTCCAACAAATCATTGGCCCTATGAAAATCCTTTTTGTAGAACCGTAAGTATGAGAACTGGGGTGTTTTGATCAACAGGTTCCCTTCATTCCATACCAAGGGTAGACACCATATGCAATGATCATTGAAAGGTACACTTGATTGTAAAGAGAGGTCTCTCCATGATAGAAAAGGCCCAGTGGACTATGAAGCCTTCCATACACCTTGAACCGCAATGTGCCGAGACTTGAGCAAAAGTAGTGATCAATGTCTAGAAAGATATATGTTGACATGATGTTTTTCTTAGCTAAGCCCTTTGTTTAATGTTATTTTTAAGAAAAACATTCCAAGCCTGCTTTCTGGTCATGTATTGAACAACAAATTTGTCACATAGAACTTGGGCCCAGACATTGGTCTTGATAATACTGATGCCTCCATACTCTCTTGAGGTGCAATATGAAACTGTATGATAATTGTATATGCAACTATATGCAAATATAGACAACATAATCTATATTTGGAGTAGGCTAAAAAGGTATGCAAGATTGAGATTCAAACACATGCCCTAAAGCCTTTTTTTTCTTTTCACAACAACCTATTGAGTGCTAGTCAAACATAGACAATCAAATCAAGGCTTTTGGAACCTGAATTTACTCATGAAGTTAAGAAGCAAGGGCTCAACTTGTGGCCACATAGTATGTTAATACACTTTGACAACAAAAATCATGGACTACCTCATGCACGAGGCTGAAGGCCTTTTTTTTCCCTAAGGGGAATTAAACCATTGAGTTACAAGATCACAACAATAACATAAATGAACTACTCATCACAAAGACACAATCCAACCTGACTTGTGCAAATGGTAAGGAGGGAAATGCATGGGATAAAAGAGATTAAATCTCAAAACTCTATAAACACAACAACCCTGTCACTAGAAAACCATAATTCCTAACAATGTTGTCAAAGAAATACGAGGATTAACTCTATTAATGCTAATAAATTTTCCATGTCAGAATCCATGAACAATTGACAACACCTTTGAGCACGAGGGCCAATTCTATCTCCTTAAATCCTCACCATGAGCTCACACAATCAAATCCCTTAATTGTTGGGGTAGTTCTCACCACAACATCAAATGCAGAAATAGTAATTGGCCTAAAACACATTTTCTCCAAGTCACAAAATGGTGAATTAGAGAGTAAAGTCAACATATGAAACCTTGGGTGAGAACATACTGGTGATTCTCACCCACAACCCTGATCATCCAAGTAGTTCATAACAATGGTGATCAATCCTCCTACTACAAATCGATATCAAGGAAATCAACAACCATACAAAAGTTTTCAATCCTAATACCTACCAAATCACTCTATCATCCAAAGTCCAAAGAAATAAACCATAGTCCATGCAATATATGTTCGCCATGATCATTGTTGTGGTCAAACACTTAAATTGCAGTGCTAGGTTGGGGTTGCATATCATATAGTTTAGGCTTCAAATAGAAATAAACAATGCACTACAACACTTATTCCTCCAGACAACTATCACCATGAAATAACATGGAAAGCACTCCAATACAACCATGGAAACAAAATTGTAACAAATCCATGCCTTCAACCAACCCCAACTCTAAAAATCAAGTACGGGCCTTTGGGATGCTTTTAACACATCAAAACCAATGTTGCAAGACAAGCTAACATTCTAAACCATGATTGAAACAACGAATTGCAATTGCCTTTTAACCAATCAAGGACACTCAAAACCACTATGTAGCATATAATCAAATGTCAAAGTGAGTAGAAATGCATGTGCAATGATGTTGCCACATTTGGTCTAGAACGTGACTTCATCTTAATGATAAACATAAATAATGTGCAAACCCAAATCTGGGAATATTGTACCCTTGAAATCACTAAATCATGCATATACAATGTCAGATACTCATAAATCCTTTTGTGATGCATTGTCAATCAAAACATTATATTAGAGTAACCAAGTAACCTCCCATAAACCACCACATGTATTACAATTGTATCATCATTACTAAGTGTTGGAAGTGCAACAAAGTAACTTATATGATGTTGGATTCAAGCACCTTTTATTAAGTGATGAACTTCCTAGGTGGTGAGTAACCTGATTTAGCAAGGAGGTAGTTTGGGTTTAGGTTATCTCAAATATGGTTAAGGTTGCACTTGGATAAATAGAGTAGCATAAAATATTTTATGTAGCAATACTTTGTGAATGTACTAGTTGGTAATTTTTATGATCAATGTCACTCCTTACTCAAAGGACTGCCAATGGTGTTTTGTTATGTAAATAGGTCTTACTCCATAGGCCCTAGAATCCCTTGAGAGGCCCCATTAAAGAAACCCCATGAAATATATTCATCCAAATTTAGAGGAAGAACAACCCTATCTTTCTTTTGCTTGGGGGCTAAAAAATAATGAATTGTATGCACTCTCAATCTTGTAAAAATATTGAAGAGTGTAGACCATGTATTTAAAACTATATCCATTTCATGCCACCGACATGGACCATAACACAAAAGGAGGAAATACATGGTGTTTTTTCCTTACCTCTTTATCCTCCAATAATAAGTTAACATCGCTACTGACAAGCCACTCCAAATCCATTATCCTTTTGTGAGTTGTTTGGTTGTTGCCCAAATTCCTGTGAGAAGTGACAAGCTATGAAGAGGTTGAAAATAGTTTCTTCATCCTCCTTGCACAAAGGATAGATGCGTAGGCCTTGTCAACTATTGTTTTGTATGTTGTCCCATATTAATATTGTATTGGAAAGGATGAACCACAAAAAAGTGTTTTATGAGGAGCTTTAACCTTCTACACTATATTCTACATGGATCACTTAGTGTGGTTCTCGTACAATGGATGGAAGGAAACCTTATAACCCAATTGAACTGTGTATGTGCCTTCACATTTGTTGTCTCCCCATACCAATGTGTCCTCCCTCTCCCTTATGTACACTTAGGTTCTAGTGAACTTACTTCTATATTTTTTTATTCCATCCCATTGTCTCCTCTCAGGTTCAATGCCTTCACAGTCTTCCATATAGAATACCACAACCCTTTCCTTTATAGTTTGTACAAGTTCATCAAAACCATTACACCCTATGCATACAATGGATTAAAAAACAACTCGATCATCTTGTAATATATTTCACAACCAACCAAAGCCCCTTTTCCAACTCGAACCTTTAATCCATTCCCCACCAACCACTAAAGGCACTTTCCAAATATGTGAAATTCCAAGATCATGGATTTCCAAACTATCGATCCCCACTTGAACTCTTTGATGGGTCTCAAATCTAGTTCTCCACTAAGCATCGGGAGATATATGTTGATAAAAAAATACTAAGAATTTCATATGCAACTATATGAAAGTATATGCAACTATGCAACTATATGCAACTATATGTAACTTTATGCAAAAATGCAACTTATGCAACTATTTTCAACTTTATGCAACTATATAGCAACTATATGCAACTATGCAACTATATGCAACTATATGCAAATATGCAACTTATCCAATTATGCAACTATGCAACTATATGCAACTTTATGCAACAATGCAACTTATGAAACTTATGCAACTATATGCAACTATATTGCAACAATTTCGTATGCAACTATATGCAACTTATGAAAATTATGCAACTTTATGGAATTTATGCAACTTTATGCAACAATGCAACTTATGCAACTATGCAACTATATGCAATTATATGACAATTTTGTATGCAACTATATGCAATTATATGACAATTTTGTATGCAACTATATGCAAGTATATGAAACCATGAAACTATATGCAACTTTATGCAAAAATGAAACTTATGCAACTATATGCAACTATATGCAAATTTATGCAACTATATTGCAACTTATGCAACTATATGCAACTATGCAACTATATGCAACTTATCCAACTATATGCAACTATGAAACTATGCAACTATATGCAACTTTATGCAACAATGCAACTTATGCAACTATATTGCAACAATTTTGTATGCAACTATATGAAAATATGCAACTATATGCAACTAGGCAACTATATGCAACAATGCAACTTATCATGTTTTTTAGTGACTATATGCAACTTTATGCAACTATATGCAACTATGCAACTATATACAACTTATCCAACTATATGAAACTATGCAACTATATGAAAATTTATGCAACAATGCAACTTATGCAACTATATGCAACTATATTGCAACAATTTTGTATGCAACTATATGCAAATATGCAACTATGCAACTATATGCAACAATGCAACTTATCATGTTTTTTAGTGACAATATGCAACTATATGCAACTTTATGAAACAATGAAACTTATGCAAATATATGCAACTTATGCATCTATATGCAACTATATGAAACTTTATGCAACTTTATGCAACTGTATGCAACTATATTGCAACTATATGCAATTGTGCTGGTACCACAAACATATATTGGAATGATAACTTATCTTCTTGTTTTAACGAGTGCAGGTACCACCAAATAGGTATATTTCAGATCTATCTTCCTCGAGTGATGATCAATATATACTAAGAGAGGTTGAAAGTGAGACGTGTTGTACTAGATCTACCGGTTCTAGATCAACTAGATCTGAAAAGATAAGGAAAAGATTTTGTATACGCATGCAATTTTTTATTGCCAACGGAGGGTCATGTAATTATGATGCTGAGAGAATATGTGACATTGAGTTTCCCTTGAGGTATAAACATCTAGTGCAATGATGGGCACCTAAGGAGCTACCTGAAGTGGACACAGATTTCTTCATCAGTGGGAGGATGTATTGCATTGCTCCTTCGTCCTTACATGGATTGGGTTTATTTTCCATAGAAGGCATAAAGCTTGGCTATGGCACTGTAACTGAATTGATGGAGTATGTCGGACCATTTTAAAAATACAATCACTGGTTGATGTTGGTCCAATATATGCGAAGTATACGAAGATACAAAGTTTCCGTAAATTATATACAACTAGTAGATAACAATCAAAACAAAGGGGCAACTATGTATATTGATGGAAGGCCAAAAGCTACTGGAAACATTGCGGGGTTTATAAATAGTACATGACCAATGAAAACAACTAAGAAACTGAATTGCATATTTGAGGGACACGAAGAAAATCGTATATTTGTATGTGCAACAAAAACAATAGTTCTAGGTGAAGAGTTGTTGATCTATTACAACTTAAATCAAATAGATGGAGGGGGTGCGACTATAGGGGTAAATATCTTACATACCATTCAACTCAACCTTTGATCAATCATTGTTACAATTTATCGCTGCAATATTTCAATTTTTTACTGCATGTATTTCATTTTTCATTATTTATTTTCTAATATTACTACAATATTTCATTTTTTTAATGTTACAGTTACTTTCATAACCCTTGTTCATTAATTTATTGTGTCAACATCTATCTAGGGTGACCGTGAGATATCATAGGCTACATCTGTCCAGGGTGACCGTGGAAAGGTACCCATTGTGCCTCAATAGGTAAATGTTAAATACAGTAACAACTTACGACTACAACAACTAAATTTCAAAAATTTCATTTTTTTTTTTCTGATATTACTAAAATATTTCATTTTTTTAATGTTACAGGTGAATTTCATAACTTTTGTTGATTGATTTATTGTGTCAACTTCTATCTAGGGTGACCGTGGAAAAAAATCACCCGCTACATCTGTCTAGGGTGACCATGGAAAGGCACCCGTTTTGCCTCAGCATGTAAATATTAAATACAGTAACAACTTATGACTACAAAAACTAAATTTCTGAAATTTCATTATTTTTTTTTTCTGATATTACTGCAATATTTCATTTTTTTAATGTTACACATGAATTTCATAACTTTTTTTGATTGATTTATTGTGTCAACATATGTCCAGGGTGACCGTGGCAGAAAATCACCTGCTACATCTGTCCAAGGTGACCGTGGAAAGTCACCCATTGTGCCTCACCAAGTAAATGTTAAATAAAGTAACAACTTATGACTACAACAACTAAATTTCTAAAATTTCATTATTTTTTTTTCTGATATTACTCCAATATTTTATTTTTTAAATGTTATAGGTGAATTTCATAAATTTTGTTGATTGATTTATTGTGTCAACTTCTGTCCAGGGTGATCGTGTCCGAAAATCACCTGCTACATCTATCCAGGGTGACCGTGGAAAGGCACCCATTGTGCCTCAACAAGCAAATGTTAAATATAGTAATAACTAATGACTATAATAACTAAATTTCTCAAATGTTAAAGTTCATCTCATTAATTTTATTCATCAATGTATTGTGGCATGGTCAACGTGGGAAGGCTCCCATTGAGGATATTGATGAGGATGAAATATTTTATTCCACTGACCCAATGAAAACTGTAACGAAGGCCTTGAAGAAGGATAACATAGAATATCTAGGTTTTTTTAGCAAAATACCCATGACATAGAAGGACATGGCAAGATTTGTAGAGCTACAAAATACAATAACTAATTTTGGGGTAAGTGGCATCTTCACATATTTTTATTTGCTATGACAATTTCATATCTATTTTTTTGTTTTATATTTTATATATGAGCTGATAAAGTAAAGTTTTCCATTTGTAGGAGTTTTTAAATCCCATGCGCCGGGAACCTGCTGATCTTGCAACTGCTATAGGTAGCAGTGATGGTCCAATGCAAAAAAAATGTCGACATAGCAAAGTTCAAGTGATTCTTTTTGAGCTTCATGAGGTTCCCCTCAAATCCATTGATGATCGCAATGATTTTGACTAGCATGACATGCCGGAGCATGATGAGCCAGAGCGTGGGACTCCACATGACTCCGAAGAGGAACGTATTATAGATGAAGAAGAAACTATTCTGCATGGAGCAGAACGAATTAAAATCACTAGATCACTAGATGTCACCTTTCTGGTGGATGATGCATGTGTTCCGATCAATATTCAAAAGATTGCAGGTAATTGTTAATTAATTGATTCATTTGTTTCATGAAATTGAAATGGACAGTTGTTGAGATTATTATAAATTAATGGATAACACGTTTCTGCAGGAAAAAATGTTTTCTATATAAACTTAAATGACAAAGCATTGGAGTTATTTGGCCCCACCATTAACACACGGTGTTATGGCCAAGATATAAAAAAGAAAGATGATTTAATAGACCACATGGTAAACTTGGTTGGCAACACTTTCAACAAGAAAGTGGTTACAAAGTTAACCGATGAGAATTTAAAATATACTAGGGCCCAGTATAGGGAGAAATTGCAATTAGACCTCAAGCATGAGCTCCCTCCCATGGTTCTGGAGAAAGAGTGGAAGGCCCTCATAGAGGATGCAAAGGAGAACATGTTTAAAAAACAAGGAAGAATCCATGAGCTGGTCAAGAAAGGTACAACACATGCCATATTATTAGTTAAATATGATCATTTATGTTTTTCTTTCCTGTTTTAAGTAACAATTCCAATATCTATTTTTTTTTCAAAAATTCCATATGTAGGCTACCATACACCTCCAAAGAAACCAAGGCGAGAGTGGAAAAACACGGGCAACATAAACTAGGCTAGGGTGGTTATGGAAAACTAAAATCTCAAATTGTAAGATTTAGATGATTAACCATGGCTAATATTTATTTAACAATAGCGAACAAATATATGTTTTTGTTATTGGTATTTTTAATGGTGTTATTCATTGCAGTTAAATATGTTCGACATTATTTCCACTGAGGAGGACCTAAAGCTTGGTTACAAGAATAGTTTTAAAAGATTGATTGAATATAGAAAAATCTTGGGCCAGACTCCTATCTCCCCAACCATGCAGGTAAATAAAATGAATAAGGAAACCGCAGTAGCATGCTTGTAAAGTCTATTCATATTTTATTATATCACCCTTAACTAAGTATTTATGTTTTTTTTCAAGCAACAATGCAACCACAATAGTGAATCTAGCGGTATTCAACAAACAACACGTCATACAAGGGTGCAGATGTCCAATGATAGTGGGGAGCAGAGTATCCATTCCGATATGTATGCTTAAGAATTAGAAATATTTACTGTGATTGTAGATATTTATTTCCTGACTTATACTTATATATTATCTTCTCAAAATTGAAGAGGATGTAGCTCAGGAGGGTGAACTGCGAGAGGAACCAAGTGGACAGTAAATTAATGCACTGACTGTCACAGCTACATAGACAGGTAAAGAGCAATAGTGTAATGTTAATCAAAATAATGAATTAGTTATTTCAATTATATTTCAACATATTGATATGATCATTTTCATTGTTGCAGCTCACGACCCTGCACATATGCCTCGATGCCATTCTATATGACGTACCATAATTATGGTACATGAGCGCATGGGAACACAAACAATAGAAGGTCAGGGCACACAAAATACAATGTCCTTGGATGATTATGATACCCCAATTGTCAATTTTATGAATGTAAAAAAACATAAATCAAAGAAAAATTAGATGTATAAATTCATGACTTGTATTTGGATGTTTATTGATGTTTATATGTT
>ML782255.1:1161958-1195762 GCA_009831015.1 Picea engelmannii
CACGTGGTTGGCCCTGTTCAGTAGAGAATAACCTATTCTCGAAACAAAGAGAATCTCATTAAGGTATGCGACCACTTACGTTTTTTCTAGATTATTTTACATAACTAAATTCAAGTTTATTTGCTTATATATTATTTACTCATATAAAAAAATTGTCTTTAATGATTCATGCAGGTCTTGGTGATGGAAATGCATCTCGTGGACAAATATTATCAAGTTTATGGGATAATGGATCTGGTGAAAGGACAATGATAAGGTAAAGGTTTTGACGTGTTTTTTAAAGTAGGATTTATACGAGTAAAAGTTCACAATCCTCATGAAAGGCTAGAATTGCATTTTTGGTAGACAAGCATCAATTGTTTTAACAAAGTATGAATCATAGACTGTGGGAAAAACCTTTTTTTGTATTCTTACATTGACCAATAAAACTATAACAGATTTTTAGTTCAAAATATTAACCACACACACACACACACACACACACACACACACACACACACACACACACGAGCCCTAAGTAAACAAATGATAGAAGATAAAGGGAGAATATGTACTGATAGGAGTGAATGAAGATAATAATATGAATAATGGAGTGGAGAGTGCACTCTAGCCTTGAATTGAATGATATTTGCATCCAACATGTCTCATTGTAATGTATGTTGTGATAGTTGTGTCTTCTCACTATAATGCATGTTTCTATGTCCATAATTGGATTCCTATAGCACCACCTATCATTCATGATCCAACACATAGTAGTCAAGAATCCCATCCATTGATAATGTGTGCAAGTATTGTAAGATTAACTAATAATTTGTAATTTTTTTCTAGAAAATTACCTTGGGTGGTGTAGCATGTGTTACCCTAGCTATGCCAACATGTTCCCAATGCAATGGTAGTGGAATCCACATGGACATGGAAAGAGCCCAATGCGATAAAATGCATGTTGGGTTCTTGGAAAAGTTCAAATTATTTTGATAATAATAAATTTGATTTGTTCTACTGAGAATGTCTACAGTTTGAGCCTATATATCCCTATACATTCCACTAAGTTACACTACTCTATATAGTCCATATGACTTGGACTTTCAAAGTCTTTCATATCATATCAATATCTTGTCTTTATCAATATCGGTGGATGGGAATATGGGTCAAAACAAACCTTATGTCTAGTAGGTTCCTAGTCCTACTATATCTTCTAATGAGTCTAAAGTTCATAATGAAATTCCCACAATCATTCAAGGATATATACCAAAGTCATATCCAATGTTTATATCCTCTATTCAAACATGATGTGTTAATTTATGTGTTTTATAAAATTTGTAGCATTAGTTGTGCCATTAAACACTAGTGGATCTTTAATCTCTACATGTATCCACTTAATGGAATTTGGTAGTGTGCATATTTGTGTCAATTAATTCTCATACTCCCTAGGCAGCCCAAAAGTAATGGACACTTTGGAATAAATGACATAGGAGAATACTATTCTCCAACTCAACTTTCCACTAGGAGTTGGATTAATGTAGTCTTCCAACTATCCTAGTCATCCAATACTTCTTCTATCTATTTAAAAAATGTATTTCCCTACATTAGATCCAATGGATATACCATCCAATAATCCTTCTTAAAAAATGACATCATTATCAAATTCCCAATCAATCCATTCCAATCCTAGGTATGGATATTTGTCATTTACTATGTCAATGAACTCAAAGTAAGCATACATATTCACACAATCAAGATAAAATTCCATCTCGCCAATTTGACAATGGGGAAAATGTGTGATTGGTTCACAAACTACCACTAGATTGACAAATGGAACCAATTTGATCATCCCATGTGTTCCCATGATCACTTCAGTAGGATGTTAACATCCAACGCGAAGTTGAGCATAAATTCTCATACTTCATATCATTGAATCAATGCATTTAAAATAAATTATTTTCCAAACCTTGTTCACTAGACATGGTTTAAGGGATTATCTTGTGCCTCTATTGGTGAATCAAAAATCTCACCAAGTACCTCCCTTAACTTTATTGTGGATTTATCATTGTCTATTATCTATAGAAAACTTTTCAAAAATTCTTTGACTTCATCTTCCACTATATATACTAGTAGAATCATGCATTGGCTTAGTGGCCAAATTATGGAAGGTTTTCTATTTCTTTCTTTCATAGTAACTACGTTTCTATCATGAATAACTTCCTGCATCACCTTAATTACATATTTAAAGTAACCTTTCTTTGATAGTACATCAAATCTTGGTGCTCACTATAAAGCTTGATATATGGGTCCTTGATTTGCATCTTTCATGTTTGTGCTAGAATTGGCTCGAAACTAGGTGACGATATTGATCCCAATGTAGGAACAACCTACTATATTTTCACCATGGATATAAGGCTAAAAATTCACCATATTGTCACTACTCTATCTCATGTATTGTTTGTCCCATTTATTAATCAATTGTACACAATAATGTGTATTATGTGTTGTCTTTTGGTATTACCCACATCAAGGATGGTGAGGATATAAGTAATTCCATTCAATATACCCCACTTCATAATAATTATAAAATCATGGTGGGAGATGATCCACTTAATTCCATAGATCCCTATTACCCTAATTCTAATTATGTCCCCCATCCACTCCCATGGTTGAATCCATTGTTTGGAAATTTATATGCTAGATTATGTCTCTTCTAATTCCCCTTGGATACTCTTTTAATGACAAATCATTTGGCCTTCTACATTCCAAACATTTAATCTACCTAGATTTTTATTGGATAAATATCACCAGTATGGTAAATTAGATCTCCCTAGGACCTGCCTATTGATCCTAGACATACAATGGGGATAGACTTCTAAAGGTTTCCCTAGATTCCAACAAACTATTTTTATTTTAACCAAGAAGAATAGTAAGCATACCTTATGACCAATGATTTCATCACATATTTGGCTAATGCACCTCTTTAGATCCCACTCAAGCTCCTATAATATGCTTCCTACACATGAGAATATAAAGAAATATTGATCTACTTTCTCTTCTAATGTTACGAAAATCCAATTCACTATATCTATCCTGATCTATTTAACACGAGACCGGATCTAAGCATTTAAAAATCAAATACAAAAACATTTAGGGGAAACCAATGATCTATTCATTAACATGAAAGAAACACATCAAACATAATACCTTGTATGTGAAATCATTTCTCTTTTCTCCTTGCTCCTAATTCCTCCTCAACTTCTCAATCTGACTAGGAAATTTGATTGTGGCTGTTGTGTCTAGAGAAGAACCTCTATAATTGGACATCATAACTCTGCAAAATATTCTGAGAAAGAAATGTGAATACCCTAAAAAAAAGTCCTAAATCCCGTGAAAGAACTATATTTTGACTTTCATCTTCTGTTGGATTCCCTTCTAGCATGTAGGGTGGAAATTAAGACTATAACATATACTACTAGCTATTCTACTTCCCACTAAATTGCATTACTCCAAGTGAAATATTTGCTATCTCCCCTTCATCATATGTGATTCCTACTCATTTATAGTGGTATGTGTTACCATTTGTTGGCATTAATGTGAGTACCCCAACTTCAACAAGTGCAATCATCCTTCATTTAGGGTGGTGTGAGAAACTATCACCTAGAGTAGTGTGATCACCCTTTGTTTCAAAACATTGTGATCACACTAACTTGATTTGGTGTGAACGACCCTTTGAGTTAAAAATTTCCATTTCTCTTAATTTATATGGTATCATGTACATTCATTTGAATAGGGTGAGATACCTTTACTTGAATAGGTGTAAGTGTCTTTGTTTAAACAAGTGCTCCATTGTTGTGATCTACCATTCTTTCAAAGCGTTACAACTTTTTTCGTGGGAACAATTTTGATTTATTTCATTCATATGAGTGCGAGTAACCTTCATTTTTTTGGTAAGGGAATGAATCAACCAAAAGGCTACAAGTTCCTCATCCAAAAAGCTACAAACACAGTTGTTGAAAGGGTGTGAATTCCTTTAACCTCATGCTGTGATTATCCCTTCACATTAATAGGTTAAATTTGATATTCAAGGTAATTATTGTGACCAGTCTATATTAATATCGATTAATGGTTGTGATTTCATTGAAGTGGATAAGTAAAGGGTTGGCCCACTCTCATAAGGATAGTGATAGATTTAAAAAAAAACACACCTCCCATATTGTCCCCCTGGGATACCCGTACCAATTTTTTTTTAACCTCTAGTTCAGAGCCCCAATATCTCAATTAAAACTATTCATTCAAGGGAATGTATTTTATCTTACCCTTCATCCCAAGGTGCCTTGGGTTTCCCTTTTGGTCCACTAAGAAATTCCCAAAACCACCTCTGATAATCCCTTCTCACATAAGAAACCCTTTGAAGGGTCAATAACACATGAAAATATTCAGTATGGGTCAATCATGAATCCCAACATCTAGCTTCTCATGTAGATTTATTTTTTTAAAAACCTATAGGAAGCATGGAAATATCAACGATATTTCATTGGAAGGTAATGAATTTGTTTTTATCAAGCGTGGCAATATAGATGAACGTTCGTCGCAAGAAAATGAATAGGTTTTATTAAGCGTGGAAATATCAACAAAAGTTCATCGCACTTTGCCATGGTTTTGTGTCTCACATATAACATCTGCATCATAAATGTTTTATCTGCCAAACATGGTCATCACTATTGCCACTCTTTTTTGTTGCAACTTTCCACACTTTTGTGTCGCACATATGGCATCTACGTCGTAATCTGTTGGTAAGTTTTTTACTTTGGCATGGTTTTTTGTCCCTATTGCAACGAAGTTTCGTTGCTATTTCCATGCTTTATAAGGTAAACCTATCTTGAGGATGATGACATGTGGAGGGATTATTTCATCACTGTTTCCACAAATAACTGGTTCATGGATATAGCGATGAAAAAAGTTCCATGAAAAATAGTCTTTGCTTTCGTGGAAAGTACGACATATATGTGTGGCAATAGCAATGAAAAACCATGGCAAATTTGGTCATATGTAGTAGTGTAGAAGACAAGTGAAGAATATGGATGACTACCTACAACCATTGGTGGATGAATTGAAGGAATTATGGGAAGGGATACATGTATATGATGTATCAAGGCCCATTGAAACATAGAGGATTTTTACGTTGTATGACATATGTGCTTACACCACACATGATTATCCAAGCTTAGGAGTTTTCTCTAGTAATTGACATGTTTATTGATTTGTTTATATAGGTAATAATATTTATTTTCATATTTAATTTGTTGTGATTGATATTTTATTCTTAAATGCTATCGTGTTGTGTATACAATAATTTTGCAGGTCTTGTAACTAAAGGATATCATGAATGTAAATTTTGTGGACCTTCTCTGAAGGCTAGGTGATCCAACCACCTACGAAAGCTAGTGTATGACTGATTGAGGGTATTCCTCCTAGAAGAACAACCTTATAGAAGAGAAACATCTTCTTTCAATGGTAAACCAGAGAGAACCCAAAGGCTTGCAATAATGACACCAACATAATGGCTTAGAGAATATGAGAGATAGAAGGAGAATGAGATTACAAAAATGTTCGATTCAAATGGGGAGCCTATGTTCGATGATCCAAAATTCTTTGACACCTATTTTGAGAAATTGCCCATTGGGATGAAAAAAAAATCTATCTTTTATGAGCTCACCTATTGGGAGCATATTAAGATTTCCCACTTACTAGATCCCATGCATATATTTAAAAATGTTTCATGTTCTTTATGAAGGCACATATCATCGAAATAAAGTGACACATTGGCTATGAAGAGAGATATTATTTCTTCAAAAACTAAAAACAAACATTGGCCAAGACAAGAAGGTAGAGGATAGGATGGTACCTCTTGGTATTTCGAAGAAGGTGATGTCCCATGGATTTTAAAGAAATAAAATAGTTCTTTGGAAAATGAAGTTATATTGGGTGTGAAGGTGCCTTCTTTATATGTGTCTTCCCTACGACGGTGATTCACTGTGCATAAAGAAAATTTGTCGGGGTTGAAATCACATGACCATTTAAACGTTCTAAAGGTATGATGTATGTAAAAAATATGATTTTATTAGTAAGTGACTTATTATTTGTCAAATTTCTACACAGTAACTATTCATACTGAACTTCATAGTGTATATTTTCATGATCTCATATGTACTATATGTTGGTTTTATTTCAATAATACATCAATGAATTCAAAAATTGATGCTATTAATAAATTCATTCTTTACAATTCAAAGGCAACACTGTTGTGGGTCGCATTGTATGAATAAAAGAGGAGGAAATGAGAAAGTGATAGGAAATAATTTAGACAGATGAGTGGTAGAAGCATGCCTTATTCTCATCATTTAAAAGAAAATAAGCCAATGATATGCCCCGACAGTTGGGTTGTTGACCAAGTCATAGATAAATATGGTGCATCGAGTCGTTACCCGCATGAAGAAGAGGATGCAAAAAACATAGGGATTGGTTGTAACAACTCGGTAATAATATGTTTTTGTACAGATTTTTTAACTTCGTAATGCACATTTGAATTGTAAGTACATCTATATTATTTTATATTTTAATGGTCGGGTTATTAGACACATATTGGCTCTATGATTTGTTCAATTTTTATAGGTGCATTTGTTCCCATCTATGTTGTCATATGGACATCATTTTTGCATAGAGGATGCCAATGATGGACACATGACATACGACTGTGGAGTGGAAGTCAAGTTCGACCAATCTAGTCATGCTAGCCACTGCAATTAAAACATTGTACAAGGGAAGTTAGGTTACGTCAGAAAGATACAATAGATCATTAGAGTGGACTTCTCTTCTTTCCAGTGTGTTAGTTTTAGGTGCAAGTGGTGGGATACCTTTGATTGGAATAATGTTTTAGTAAGATCGTAATAGTGGGATGATATGTATCAACTCTAAAAAGATGTGGGATGAAGCTAAGGAGCCTTGTGTTTTCCCAAAAAACTGCAACCAAGTGTTTTTTTACCTAGATGTGTCGGATAGGGATTGGTGGTTTGTATTAAGACACAACCCTAGATCAAAACATATTTTTGAGAACAACAATGTTATCATGCAAAGTGAGGAATATAATGAGGGCGATGACAATAAAGAGTGATATGTAAATGTTTTATTTCATCTTTAATATTTTTTTTTGTATCTTTTTGTTATATTCTTTATTTCACTAATTATATTGTTTTTTATTCATATTTTGACAGTGGAAATTTTAAGTTAATTATAACAAATCTTTGAACAATTTTAGTTGGTTAGCAGTTAGTTTGATGCATAATGTGTGTTCGTCTTTAAAATTATTTGTGATTGCATGGAACGATTGTTATTTTAACATATTTATATGTCGTTTCATATATTTAAAAATGTTTCATCTTCTTTAAGTATTTCCAATTGTGAAATCCTGAAAAATGTTAAATGTCTAGTTGAACTTTTAATGGGATATGAAATTGTGATTTTTATGTTGATATAATTAGATGTAATGATATGGTTGATATGCATGTTTAATAGTACAAATTTTTTGCAGATATGTTAACATGATGATTCAAAAACTAAGTTTATGTTCATTTATTTTGTACATTTAAAAGTAAGATTAACAAAAAATGTGGGTTATAATTAAAAAATTAAATTTTATAACAAGATTTTGTGATAATTTGGTTTTTAACTAAAGTAGTGTTTGTTAGTTTTCATACTTTTATCATTTCTTTTGAAATTATTTATAAAATCCCCCCCCCCCCCCAATGTTGATTAAAACCACAATTAATGAAGTAATATTTTAAATTTTAATAGCAATCAACTTACGAAATAATGACAAAAATAACAATAGGAAGATTTGCATCCATAACATTTTAAAGCCAATAGAATGCTTATCATTGGAGATTGTATCTTTATTATAATAAAAAAATTTAGTGTAGAAGAGTCTATTAAAAAAGAGTAATTAGTACAATGGAAAATAATATTTATTCATATCTAATTTTTTTTTTGAAAAAAACATTAGTTAGAATGAATATGTATAATGAACTATCTATATGCAATTATAGTTTCAATTTTATAATTATAGTTTCAACCATATTGAACTTTGTAATTTATAAAAATAACCATGATGATGATAACCATCTTAAACAAACATAATCAACATCTAAAATACACATTTATATTAGCTAGCTAACATCATCTAATTATATATACCTCTAGCACATATAAATGTCATTAATTAGCTAGCACACATATATAATAATTTAACAAGACATCATCATTGTGATCACATCTAACAAAAGACAAGCATTTTCTAACATCATCATCATAGACATCGAACAAGCATCATTTAACATACACATCTATCAAGCACATTTAACATCCAAATCTAACATGACCTAACAGTATACACATCAACATCAACATATAAATTAAGTACAACATCAACATGATCAATAGAAAAAAAAAAAAAAACACCATATATATATATATATATATATATCATGGACAAATCAAATAATTGCTATAACATATCTGGTCCAACCGATGACATAATATGCATATCTACAACAATAGTGGAGGCTTGGTTTGTAGTGGAAGATGATGGATGATGAATAGGTCTTTCCTGCTCATCTAGGTGAGGTGAAAGAGGAGGATGAGGAATATGTGTTTCCTCCTCATGATCTAGGTGAGGTGAAGGAGGAGGAGGATGTGGAGAAGGATGATCACGAACACCTTCATCAATCAATGGGGTACTGGATGAATGGGTTGTACTGGAAGAAGAGTTGTGCCTATTATCAGGAGCCCTCCTCATTTCTAGTAGCCTGGAAGCTTCAACGATATGATGCATAAGAGGCATCGAATCACATGACATCTCCTTCCAAATCTCCAAGAGCATAGGATCTTCCCTAATGTCTCGCATCAGGGAAGGTAAGACTCCCACCTTAGTCAAAAGTTTATAGATTCAGTCTCCAAACTCCCACCTGAATCTAGTATAGGGCCTATGACACATACCACCAGGTATATGCACCCAAGGACCCTGACCCACCAAAACCTCATGCATCATCTCCTCATCATCATCTGGTGGGGGAGGAAGCACATCCGCAATGAAAGTGCCAATATCTGCAAAATATATAGTATAGAACAATAATTACACAGTTAATTCATTCAACAATTTAATAAAACAAGTTAAAGAATGTGTTAGAATTAATTATATTCTAATTAAGACAATAAAATGAATCTATATTAATTTAAAAAAAACACTAATATTACCTCTATCATTTGGTGTCTCATCTGGTGTGAAGAGGATGTTCAGAAATCCTCTCCAATCCAAACCCATGTAAGGACATAGCACCATGATGAACATGTGATCCACCGCACTGCTTAGTATCCCTAGTGCGTCTAGCGCAATCCTGGTTGGAAACTCTGGCTGGCCCCTCTTGGGAATCATCTTCCCCCACATGAGCATCTTCACATGAGTCCTTATCTTAGTAGGTTGACGGACAAAATTCATCCTCATCTCTTGAAACGTCTCAAAAAATAAGAAAAACAACTTTGTGACAAATGGGAAGTTTGACCTCCCATGTATAATATCCCGAGATTTGTTAAGAACTATACAGAATTTCCACAAACAAATGGAATACTATCTAATACACTATGGTCATTGTACCAACAAATCAAAATAATACAAAAGAGGGCAGATAATGTGCTTCTCATCATTGGTAAAGTAGGTTATGGTAGTCACTAAGAGTGAGAGGCACCTAACCTCCTTTGCATTGAAAGAGGCAATTTTCAACTTTCCACCAGGCACCTGAAAACAACCTAGGGATAATAACTCAACCCCAATATATTGCTGAGAGTACACGAGCTTATTCACAGCGGAAAAACCTACTGGGATATCTAGGAACTGGGGAAACTCCTCCCCTCTCCTGGATAGCCTAGTGATAAACTAAATATCCTCCACAATGGGATGGTACCATTGATTTGGACCCACACAAAAATCCTTTCGATGGAAATCCCATCGATGGATCAGATGCACCAAAAACCTGGAGTGACCCATAAGGGATATAGCCTCCTCATAATACTTAAGGAGGCCTACATCCCTCAAGAGAAAATGATTTTCTGCAGTAATAGGGCGAGGGTACAAATCCCTCTCCCTCTCCTTCACCTCCTATTCCCATACAACATTGTACATGTCTACCCTCTGCTCTTGCTGCTGCTGCTTCTCTCTTTGCTCACGTCTTTGCATGATTAACATATATAAAACATAAAAAAAATGCACTGAATGGAAAATTGATCTACAAATACGGAAAAATAACTTCCTTCAAAAACAAGTTAATTGCATTAACGGTGCACCCAAAAATCAGTCACACACCATCGATGGTGCACATATAGATATTGTCAGCACTATGATCAGTGCGTCAGTGTAAACGAATGCACTGAAAAAAATATGTTCTATTGTGTTATGTGCTACATTGGAAAATGGTACCACACCATGGTGATACACTACAATACATATGCCCTGGTGCGTTACATTTATCCTACAGACCACTTAAACCAAAAAATAAATTAAAATATTAACGCACGTAAACAATTATTTAAAAATTATAAAAAAGGTGGTGCATATACGTTCACTACATGCACTGGTGCGTGTAACTAACGTAGATGAACTGTCACATAAATGGTGCATGTGTTTTTTGGCATGCGTGCACACTGATGTGTATACTACTACATAGCGGACCGCCATACATTTTTTGAAAAACTACAATAGTGCGAATTTTTTTGTTTAAGTGTGACACGATGCGGCATAATAATAGACGCCCTGGTGCGACTGGTTTTACATAGCACACCATCTAAATTTGGAAATTAACCCTAACATGGTGCTCCATATTGGAGCATTGGTGCTCATGATACAATGGAGTGCACCAGAATATATTTTTTGACACAATCCTACATTGGTGCATAATTTTTTTTTATTTAAGCATATAACAATGCACTCTACTAATAGTGCACCAGTGCTTCCAATGTTACGTTGCACACGATAGATTTTTAAAATAAATCTAATATGGCGCGTCATTATTTCCAAGTGCATCCTTATTTACGTAGCACACTAGATAATATTTTTCCTTATTTGAAATAACACTGCTATAGTGCGCTAGTTTTGAGGGAATCGATGCACCTGTTGTAGAAAGCGTGTTGGTGCATTATGTACTTATAAAATAACTGGTGTAAAAAGATCAACTAAAATCTCCTCCCAATCACCTTTTCTAGTATCATCTGCTATAAATGGATTTTTGGGATATTTTTATAGGGGCGTTCGAAAAAACCTCCACTAGAGGGTCTTTTCTTTGTAGTGACTGAAAGGGAAAGGGGTTTCTCCCTAACAACATCTCTTTCTAAGGGAAATACCCTTGCATGGGATTCCACTGGGCTTGGAAGGGGTTTCCCCTTTCCAACACTGCATACGTGGAGAAAGGATTAATCCCAAACCCACCATTTAATATGAATGGGGTCGAGGTGGATGACATGCTATCAAATTAGAATTTTCTACCCATAGAAGAGCCCCATCCCCCAAAGGGCTTAGGGACGAAAGAGAGAAACAACCTACTCCTGACATATGGGAAATATAAAGGGATATGACCTCTACCCCAAGGAACAACTTGGTAGGGAATAGAGGGATTCCCTGAACCAACATTAGGAATTTGGGGTGTCAATAGAGACCCAGTCAACATGTTTAGCATGTCTAGCGACAACATACCAAATGAGAAAGAGTTGGTTGTGGAAGGTAAAGACATGGTTATTCCCAAAGGATGGGTAGAACCAACAATCAACGAAGAAAAGATGTTGATATACGCAAAAATAGTGGATTGGACCATAACAATGGTTTGGTTGGTCATATTATGGGGAAAGATCCCACTGGTGACGATTTATAAAGAGGGAGTTACGACAAATCCTGACCCAAAATATTTTAGGGTGTCTTCCATTGTGGCCTAGTGAAGAGGGATACTATCAGCAAAGTCTGACCCGAGAGGTGGAACTTGCACAAGAATGTAAGGCCCATTTAATGGAGGGTTGAAAGGTGGAGTGAATTATTCAACTCCAAGATCAGTTATCATTACAACCTCTGGCTCATAAATTTTTATTTCTATGGGTCTGTAATTAAGGTCTCAACCAGACCAGTTGGTACAAAAGTGCTAGATTAATCAAGTGGATGCCTCAAAGGAGGTGGAGGAGGATTCACTTCAACTTCTTCAGGGGGAAGACCTTGAAATCTCCTCGATCGACAAGGTGTTTTATTAGCCACTTTGAGTTTTCACCTCAAGGTGACCATCTACGCACCTTTCTAGGAAATTATATGATTTCTAAGCACACCACTAGAAAAATCCCTAAAAGAAGCAACAATAAAAAACAACCGTTTTAATATCCTGACTTAGGTGGATTAGGTCCTTAGATCATAATAATAACAAAATCAGGTAAGGACCTTCCATATGAAGGAACATGTTGATTAATTCCCATGGACCAATGAATGAAGCAGTTATCCTGACCTCCATTAACCAGTCTTATCCAGTGCAAGTACCCACGCTTCATAGAGAAACCTTCCACATTACTAAATAGTGTGATACAAAATATGCGCCAGTTACCATGGGAAACCCCTCGTAGTCACCTCTGAGATCTTTAGGATGAGAAACTATGGTTACCAAATCACAGTTGGCTTCTGTGGGAATAGTTGACAGTCGGGATCAGAAATGTGGGTAGGGTAACAAAGTCCGAAGCCTTGAAAGAACTGTCTTTCATGGAGGTATGGGAACTAACAAAAGCCCCAAATTATGATCTTTCCACAATGTTTGGTTAAGATTTGGAGGGGATATCTCCTTGTCTCATCCTCACGTGACCTCATACTTGGCACTTGTGTAAGAGGATTTTCCCGACCACAACTATACGACAATTGGATTTTGAACTCCCTATCTCAAACTCCTAAGTTTTCTTTCTAGACTTGGGGAAATCAACTCTCCAACCTAAATGAAGGCCCTAGTTTGTTTACCCTATAAAATGAAAATGTCTAATTAATTTTAGTTAGCATTCATTTTGTGGGTTTTTATTTACTCAAAAGGGTTACAGATGAAACTCGATGGTTTTTTTATGGGCTCAACAGAAAAACACTTAAGAACACAAATGAAAGATGCAATTTCTTCACTAAAAAATGTGTGTAACAACACTTCAAATCAATGAAAAAAAACTCTTTCTTTTATGCTCTTTTAAAAAATGAAAACAATGTATTTTTGATCGTATGCAAGATCTTAAATCACTTTGTAATGAAAGCCTAAATTTCTCTTTGAATGGCAATGAAAAATATTGTGCGAAGAAGCTTTATAGACGAGATTTATTTTCTTTTATAAAAGGCCATTGTAATTGAAACCAACAAATATAAGAGAAAGAAAAAATGATTAAAGATTTGAGTGCTAGTAAGCAAGTTCTTTTCTTGAAAACTTTAGAGGCAAGGGAACAAGAGAAGAATGACCAACAACCAAGTTATTTTGTCTTTTCGGTTACTAAAAAGAAATGAAATGAAACTATAATGTAATTTTTATCTGTTCTTTTTATGAACAAAGGAAAGAAGGAAAAGAGGAAGAAACAAAAACAATCTATAATTACTGGAACACAATAATCAACTAGAAAGTAATCCCAACCACAAAATAATAACCTTTTGATCCACCTAAAGAACCTTATAACAAAAATACTAACCAAATAAAAAGAAAGAACTTTTTAGCATGATTTCCAATTTTTCAGAGACTTAACACAACATTCAAAGACAAAAGGAACCAGAGAAGGTTCATAAAATACTGAACACCCAAACTAGATCTTCCAAAAACTTAGAGGATGGCACAAAAACCAATTTCTCAAGAAAATACACGATTATATACATAATAAATAGTGTATATATGTTATTGGAACAAAGGTGAATCACGCATATATGTGATTCAAGCAATGGAAAAGTGCATATGGTTCAAAAAAACTCAAAGAAAGGGATTTCAACTCTAAACGGAAGCTTTCAGAAACATGAGGAAAGTTTATGAGATGGAAATTGCTTTGAGAGAAAGCCTAGATAACAAGAAAAATATATAAATCAAGGCAACAAAAAATCCCTAAGACCGATCCAAGCTAGGATAATTCCTCGCTAGTATGGTCACCAATTCTATTACGATATTTTTACCTTGTGACCTTGGGTTTATGTCAGAACAAAGCCTTACCATATTTAAAAGGAAGAACCTACCCTCCCACACACAAACTTATGATAGAATAACTACTCAGAAGAAAGAATATAAGAGCTCACACCTTGTATCCAAATGTTTGATGTATTTAGTTGCTCTCAACCTTTGAATTTCTCCTGATCCCTTCCCATACTAACCTGTAAAAGGAGATCAAGTTTATTTTTCAACAAGGTAGTTATGAAATCAAGTTATATATGTAATGTGCTAATTCAAATATGTAAAGAAAGTTAACATATATAAGTATATTTAACAAAATTACACATATATGGAGGGAAAGATAAATATTTTATTAAAATAGTATAAGTAGGTAGTTACAACTTGACTCTAACCGCCGACATTGCCTGGAAGCAAACCGCCCAGGTTCCTCCATTAGGCCCTTCAAACATCAAATAAAAAGGTAGTCTTTCCTCGAATGAACCAAAATGAATAGAAACACACCCTATGATCATTGATGAGAGAGGAATGAAATATGGAAAACATGTTTCCAGATTAGGGGATGCTACTTAGAGGTTCATGGAATAGGGAAGCTTGCAAATCATCAGCACAATCGTGCACCAAGGTTGTCTCTCCTCATCCATACCCCCATAGGTGCTTATATACCATCCTCAATAGGTTGATATGGTTATATTTTGTTATGTATGGGCCAATGGAAATTTGAGAATGGGCCAAAATGATAACCCCACTAGAAAATGTGGAATATTTTTTTTTTTTTTCACAAAATTGAGGGTATATGCAGTTTGTACTCTAGAAAATGAAGTATATATGTGATTTGCACATGGGTGAATAGCGTATGACAACAAAAGTGTTGTTTTTGGATGAATATGATGAAGGAGAGTTGGATTTAGGTATGCAATCTAGGGAATGGACTAGGTCATCTCACAAATGAAAATGTAGTGTGGCAATTTGTGGTATAACACATGGTGAGTTCGAGAGAGGGCATGTCGGGTATTCTTGGAAATTTGCATGATGATTCCTTATATTTAATGGTAGAATTGGCGGCCAACTCATGGGTGTATCCATGAGATTATTATAAGGGTATACTATCACGTACGCTAAGAGGACCAAGGAGGACGTCTTGTTGAGTAGGATGAGTGACCAATCAGTGAGACACTATGTTAGGATTCTCGGTGGAGGATAGTGTGACATGGAAATGTGGTAGATTGTGTATCACCCATGGCAAGGTGACATCGATGGTATGTGCATTGAATGCATGCATACACATTATGAGAAGGGACATGATCTTCGATGACCATCACGAGTCATTCTAGATGGATGATATCACAATTGCTTGTTGGGAAGTCAATTTTTTGAGTATACTTTTCTCAAGGGAAGGTGTGTGTAGGTGATGATGGTTGGGTGGAAATGATACAACATCACCTATGGTGAAATGAGCATTCAAACTTTCACAAATATAAATATGTCTAGTTTGGGTTCACTAGGACATGATGGCGAGGCTTATTCTGGATGATACAAGTGGGTTATTGGTCAAGCCCAAAACGCAAGATCATGTTGGTGTTTCTAGATGACTAGATTCCTTGGGTGGTATGGGATGCTCAAGGGATATAATTCTATCCCCATGACAACACCCGTATTACCCCTATGGTTCAAAGATTCCTTTATAAAACTCATATCTTGATTCAATATCCTCATGCATGGTTCGATAGATATAAATGCATCTCTTAGACCCTAAGATAATAGTGTGCCTCCTCAAACCATGCATAGGGACCCAAGACACATTAGTGGATCACAAAATCTCACAATAGTGCCCATATTACACTCATGAGCCCAAGATTTACTCTATAGGCACTATGTGTTGGTTTGGGACCTTGTGAATGGTCCATGATCCCTATAAGAATATTTTATGCCCTAAGATGTTGATGTTCCTCCTTGGACCATGGCCACGGCCCTGAGACTCATGTATGGTGTGAAAAATATATTATTAACACCCATATTACACTCATCAACTAAATATTTCATTTACAAGATCCATGTTGTGGTTTGGGACCATATGAGTGGTCAATCACTTAGGCCTAAAATCAACGTTTAGGCTCGAAAACAATATTTTAATCCATAAGAAGTTGGTTTATAAACCTGTACCATATCAAATCAAGAACCATCCCTAGTGTGCAAAATCTCATAATGACACTCATATGACACTCGATGGCCAAGCATTCCCTTTACAAGTCCTACTATGGTAGTTTTGGACACTGTGCATTGTTTGTAATAATTAAAAACATCTTTTAGGCATTGATCCATTTTATTTCATGCCAATACCATGTCTAAGGTTTGGAGACCCATCTATAGTGCATAAAACCTTACAATGGTGCACATAATCCACTCATTTTCTAAATACTTCAAATGAAAAATAATATTAAATAATAATTATTGATGATTATTGATGAATATTAGCGAGACTCACTGAACTCTACTCTTAATATTAAATAATTATTAGTGATATTATTTTCATTGTGATGTGGATAATCAAGGATGATTTTACCTATCATGAGGTCAATAGTTACTGTCAAATGAATCCATGTATGGTTTATAGGCTGGGTTTCCTTGAAAAGACTCCAATATAGTTCTAGACAAAAAGTGCACTGAGAATTTTTATTCATTGTCTAATCTCATAGCCTGTTCATGATCTGAAGCTTGAGTAATCAAATGACTATGTCCAATCTCATTAACACATATGAACACACAAAATAATGCATGGAAGTTTAACAGTAGAGTATCAGAGAGTGAGATAAGTGATAAGGAATTCACTAATTCATATACATAAGAAAGGGTTTAAATAATTAATATTGTTTGATCTAAGTTGAGTGTTTACTAGCATAAGGTTGATGGTTTGAATTCCATATAAGGATTGACATGACCATTTTTTCAAAGAACACAACCACCATTTCTATTCAAAAATTGAATGAAAATTACCTTTTTCATGTGCACACTACTCTTACATATGTAATGGACATTGATTTTCTATTCCATTGAAAAATAATCCTTGATCCTATCATTTTTCACTTTATTTTTTTAACCTAAAACCACTCCCTAGAGAAGGTTCCATGGGGACTAACTGTAGACCAAAAGTTGGATTTCCAGAATTTGTGTGTAGTGCTAGCTTCTTATTGGAATCATAGTGGTCAAATTCATGAAGTCTCTTCATTTACCTTTATAGGGGTTTATTTACAACCACCCTTGAGGGAGAAATATTTTTTTTTTTGTTGTCTTTTGCTCCATCCTACAAGGGGGGATCCTAGTGTTCTTTCCTTCTACTCTATCTTCCAAGGGGATATTTGAT
This sequence comes from Picea engelmannii, assembly GCA_009831015.1. Taxonomy (NCBI): domain Eukaryota; kingdom Viridiplantae; phylum Streptophyta; class Pinopsida; order Pinales; family Pinaceae; genus Picea; species Picea engelmannii. Next base: position 1,179,545 of record ML782255.1, read on the forward strand.
TCCTCAATCTGCACTTCTAGAGAAGCATTTTTATTTGTTTTTTTTCACTATTGGTCATTGATGTTCTGCATTTTTTTCATCTTCATCAAATTGAGAACCATTGTTCACATGATTTATAACGTTTCGGTTTTGGTTTGTGGCCTTTGTTCCTTTTTGGGTGCACTAGTGCTTGGGGACAAGAACCTTGAAGATGTCCTATTTATTCTCATAATCCGAGCCTTAAATCCATCAATAATTTTCCCTTTGTAGGATCATGTTGTATAGTAGACCTTGATTAAGGTTGATCTCAACATATATTTGAGAGTATGTAAATAAACCTAATTTATCCAATTAATATATGTTTTGGAGGTTTTTCCCAAGGTATTCACAATACTTTCAAACACCAATAATTTCCAAGAGGGTAGTTGAATTGTAAATTTTCATGGATATTCCATTAGAATAGTTCATCACAATAGATCTTACAAGATTATCAAATATCATGAAATATTTTATTTAATATCACTATCATAGTGCTCAAAATTATGGAAATAATTGAAACCAAAATGAAAGGAACAAGCAAATGAACACACCATTCACATAAATGAACACAATATGTGACATGAGAAACTCAATACAACATAAAACCTAGTTGGAAGGTGAGGCCTACGCTATGTTATTTTTCTCTCAGATATGAAATGTTGGTACAAAGAAAGGGGCACTCACTATGGATTTTCCATGGACATTGTGGCTTGAATGGTTGCTACATAATCTTCTACCTCCTCTATTATGCTTCAATATCACACTCATAGATGCTCTTCTCAACTATGGAACAATAACAATACCAAAAGAATGGAATTGCTTCCTTTCCTAGTAGTCTAGTATTTAACATAGCTTGATGGCCATCTAGGGTTAGGGTTGGGGTTTTTGCATTCCTCAACCTTCAATTAGTGATAGGGTTTTGGACCCTCTAGAATATTCTTAAAAGTCCATATGTGACTAGTTCCACATGTGTGAGTAATGGGGGCTAATGTGACATTCACTCGGTACCATGGTGGTCAATAGGCTAGTTCAACTTGCTAGAGGCATAACTTCCACATATGAACTTCGATGAGGTGATATTCTCACTATTGGAAATATTTCAATGTGTAGAATAGTGTCAAGGGGATATAACTATGTGATAAAACTTTTGACTCCCAAAAGTGTCATTTGATGCCTCAAACCAACTTTGGAATTTTTTAGACCCCAAATCATCAAATTGAGACTTACTCCTAAAATGGGCCTTGCAAGCCAATTCCTCCAATTTTTCCATGTAGAAAGTACCAATATAGATGACAAATTATATAATGATCCATTTCAGATTATTAATGGTAGATTTGGGAGGCAAACCCAAACTAAAACCAAATTAAGGATTGTATATTTGTAGATGTAGTGGTTGGTAAAAAAATAATGATCATCAAGTTACTTCCCTACAAAAATAAGCATCTTCTAGTCCACATGGATCCCTTGTGTGAGTTCTAGTTTTTGGTTTATGTCTATAAAAAAATTGACAGAATTACACCACATGATTAATATTTCACTATAAAATAATTTACCATAATTTAAACATTGAATTAGATATCAAGACCCTCTCAAAGTAAGGCCACTGTAGCAATGTTCAAAATTGACCCCTTCCTATCCCTTTTATGGGGTGCAAACTTGTCCTAGAAGGGTAATTCAAAAATCCCCCTTCTAAAAACATGTAAATTTTTTTAATTCAATTGTCATTTATGAAGGACAACAATTTTTTCAAAATTTAAAAATAAGGGTTTCATTTTCAACAAGCCATTAATGTCATGACTCCCAACTCTTAGGTGTTGAATGATAATTGTACATTTAGTATTAGATGATGATGAATGTGAATTGTGATCAAGATTTAGGGTTCAAGACCCAGTACTTACCTTTGGAATCTAAAGTTTAAATCATTTGTATTCTCATTATCTCTCATTTATTACTTGATATGATATGCTCTTCCAAAACATTAAATGTATCACATAGCTCATGCACATAGCTCACACTTGTATAATCCTACCATTATATTGACGTATCTACCATTTTGAGTGTAACTTAATAAAATATTATTAGGGGAAACCTTGTCTTTTTGAATGCCCATTTGAATTCATGCGTTATAAACATTGTCTATCCTTATCAATATGAGACTTTACATTGCATCAACTATCCCTACATGATGTGTTTGGATTATACCTTCCCCATAATGCCATTCATTTTGTTATCTCTTCCTTTTCACTTAGCTTTGAAAAACACCAAAACAATTAGCCACAGGTTATATGTGTAAGTTGTAATGACATTGGAAAATGATTCGTAACATTAACTAAAAATATTTGGCTCAATGCCATTTATTAAGAGAAAATAATAGACATCAAGAGAACCTAAGGAAATGAGGTCATATCTCTTTCTTCATGTTCACATGTATATAACATGTTGGTTCATAGTTATTTTGTTGCATTGGTAATGCTATATTGTGTCTATGTATTATAAGTGTTGATATAGATTGTATACATAATGAACTGAATGGAAAGAATATGAATGTAAATACACACAAATAAATATTGCAGAGAGTACAATAATATAGTGAGTATCTAGAATGGTGGTAGCTTATCTTTAAAGAGAGATGTGTTAGCTACACTCATTCAAAATATCATCCTTGCAAGAGGAAAAAATTTCATTTTAACATAAAGTAATAAACTCTAAGAGGAAAAACCCCTAAAGATACAAAACCCTAGGAGATGAAGTGGCCAAAAGGAAGGTGGGCCCTGAGGAGTCTAGGTTATACGTCAACTTCCCGGGGCCACGACTTCTTCATACAATCTCCATTTTGGGCACACAATATCATGCTAGAAATATCTCGATGAGAAGAAAAACTAGAATCAAGTATTTTGGATGCCATGGAAACCTTAATCCATTGCGGGATCAAAAAACATTGTTTAGGGCCTAAAAAATGCCTTGGAAGTTACAGACTTGAAAAACTAGAAAAAAACTACCAAGATGGAGAACCATTATGATTCAGTGAAAGAGGTGGGTTGAGGCCAATATCCACTTGTATTAATCATCATCCCTTAGGAATAAATGGTCCCCAGTATTTTAAGTTCCTCCATCATATGGGGAAACTTATGTTGAATTTGTCTCCTAGTGACGTTGTCCTGCTTTAAAAAATTGATAGATTTGTATGTTTTGATGTTGGGTGCCCTTATTCTTGGTTTCCATGATCTGGTACACTATATCCTACTCAATTTAGTCAAGGTTTATCTCTATAGGGGAAAAATTCTCAACCACCTTCAAGGTGTCCAACAGAAGTGGAAAATATGGTCGAAACAACTCCACATTAAATACTAGGTGCAAGCCAAGGAAAGGGAGTTATGACCCAAGGGGTGCATATATGAGGTTGAATGTATATGACATGACCACAAGGGGGGACATATATGGGGATAAATGTACATATTGGGGTCATATAATAAACATTTAACCTCATATATGCTCCCCTTGGGTCATAACAAAGGAGAAATATGAAATTCAAAATAATTCTCACCCACATCCTTCATGATGGTGTAAGGCCCATATTTGACTGGTATAAGATTCCCATGAGGTGATCCTTCTGAAATGCAAGAACACCTTTTCATCAACTTGCAACTTGTGTGGAACCCAATGTTGGTCATGTCGTTGCTTTTACTTAGCATTGGCTTTCTATAGGATATCATGAACCTATTGTTTTATGTGTTAGATTTGTTCCACAATTTTGGTTTCTCTATCTTCCTCGGTTTGAGCATGGGAATAATTTTCCTATGTAGATGCAATGAGGAGAGTTGTGTCAATGGGGGCTAATGGATGGAACCCCAAGAACATGTGAAAAATGGTTGTGGCCAATAGAGTTGTGGAGGGATATGTTATAACTATGTTGAACATATGGAAGAATTTCATCCCATGTACATGGATGCTTGGAGTTGTACATATACATGAAATGTATAATCATTATGTTGAACACCTTTTTTTTCCCATCTGTTTGGGGGTGGAAGGTAGTCAATTTGGTCAAATTGGGGTCCATTAGAGACCACAATTAGACCAAAAGGTAATGAGGAACCTATTATCCCTATCTGAAATAATGGTCCATAGTAGTAAAAAATGAACCCAAACATGCTCAAATAAGATCTTAACAATGATTTATGTTGTGATACTCTTCTTACATAGTGCCAAAATGGCCATATTAGAGAACCGATTGAAAACCACAATACAAAATCATTACCATGCTTGGTGGAGAGTAAACCTAACATGCAATCCATGGAGACTGACTCCCAGGGATTTTCTAGGGTAGGCATAGGAGTGTACAAACCTTTATTTTTAATGGAAGGTTTAGCAATGGCATAGGAAATGCATGATCCGATATACCTGCTAACGTCCTGTCAGAATTTTTCCCAATAGAAATAGTTCTAAAGCACTTCTATTGTTTTCTCCACACCAAAGTGCCCTACTACCCGATTGTATTGTGCCTCTAAAATTATATTTTCATGCTCATTTGAAGGAACAAAAATATGGCCCAATTAACACAAAAGTGAATCTTGGATATGAAAGTTTGGAACTTGTTTATGTACACCCAATTTTTGATATATAATAGAAAAACCAGGGTCACTACCATATAATTGAGGCCACCCAGAGGTCTCATGCCCACAAGAATTGATATGTTAGGAAACAAATACCAAAATATCCTGAAAATATAAAGAGAAGAAGCTCCATGCCTTTAGAAATATATATGACATTGAAATATAAATGTACAATAATGAGATGAGATGAGATGATTCTGAAACCATGTCTCCTTAGTGAGTGTGTGTGTGTAGGAGACAAACATGTACAATTACAATTAAAGGGTCTAGAAAAAAACACTAGTATAACAATAGAAATAAAATTCACTATCTAGGGATTTATCTAGGGCTTAACATGCCCCTCCCATTCAAACACATGTTTTCCTCAACAATTGACTAATTGCGGGTGTCTTTGCATGAATAATAATATTCCCATGTCACCTCTTCCACTGGCAGGTTCTTCCATTTGATGAGGTAATCAATAATTTCTCAATTTTGCAAGTGCTTAATCCTTGTTTCGAGTATTGTTTTTGGTTATAGTATGATTTTCCCTTCTCCATTAATCTCTGGTAAACTAGTTTGGATTGGGATCTTGTCATTGATACCTTCTTTAATAAAGAAACATTGAATAATGGATGTACACTTTCTGGTTGTAAATGAATTCCATGGTCATGATCTCAAGAAGGTGGAAGACCCTTAGGAATCTCTCAAAATACCTTGGAATTATTGTTGATAAATTTTTGGAGATCAATTGGTGTAGAGGATATATATGTTTGAACATTTAGTGAGCATAATTGTGCAATTACACCATGGTGTCCATTTTGGAGAATTTTTGTCATATAGTTAGAGCTTATCACTTTAGCGGGTTTCCCTTGGATACCTTTAAGATCATTTTCCTTTCCTTCTAAGGAAAATCTCATGAAAATATCTTGAAAATTAAGGGCCACAGTTCCCAATGATTGTAACCATTGGACCCCTAATACAACATTAGCACCACCCATTTGGATTTCAATCATGGGTATATCCAATAAATACTTCCCCATATTGTGATTAATACTATGGCACTTCCCTAAAATTTTTATGATACCTCCATCTACAATCATTACTTGAAGCTTTGGTGTTGGAAATACAAACAAATTTAGAAGTTTTGCTAATTTTTATTGATGAAGTTATGAGTACTACCACAATGAATCAACATTATTACATTTTTAGTTTTTATATATCCTTCTATATTGAGGTTTTTTGGAGTACTGATGTTGGCCAATACATGACAAGATATCATTAGAGTAGTCTCTTCTAGCTCTAGGTCATTTATTGTTCCAATCCTTCATCTTCTTCCAATTCACTATCTATGTAGAATACTTTATTCTCACCACATTTATGCCCCTTACTATACTTGTTGTCACAATTAAACATAGTCCCTTTACTCTTGTTTCAACCATTTTCTAATGTGTTGACCTTGTCGGTTGAGTGAGGTTAGGAGAGGATACATGGTCCACTCTATAGTCATTAGTGACCAATATTCTACTAGCCATATTTTTACTTTCAACTTCCCTTTCTAGACTAAAATCATGCTCTAGATATTTGGGTTTCAAGAGACAAACCTCATGTTAAATGCTCTACTTTAAAGTGCCCATAAAGAGATCCAATAAATTATCCTTTGATATGTTCATTACCTCGAGACTTAGTTTTTATAATTGTTGAATGTGTTATGTAATTGGAACTCTTTGTTGAAGATTTATCAATTGATTAAATAATGTATTGTTCTTAATATCCCCATAATGTTCTATCAATTCATCCATAAAAATGGACCAAGAGACAATAGAATCCTTTTTTATTTCACAATGCCATTGATACTAGACAAATTGATCATTTTCTAAATACAAGGATGCAATATTTACCTTTTGTAAGGCTGGAACTTGATGTATTCAAAAGAATTGCTCCATCTGGAATATACATGTTATAAGATATTTTCCATCAAACTTCCTGATATTAGTTTCTTAGTGCCATATTGAACCCCTGATGGTGTTGATCTGGAAATGATAAATAATCATGATTTTGGGACTCAATCTTTATTTCCTCCACATTCTCATATTTTCCTTGTGTCTTGATATCTCCTTTAGGGATTATCTCATATTGGGTCTATAAGAAGATGGAAGACATGGAATTTTTCAAATCTCCCATATTTTCATCCATCTTCTTTTCCAACTGTTCCATTTAGTGAAAAATATCTTCTCCTTCTTCTTTAGTCATATTTTATCTCTTTGGAGGTTTAGTTTGTTAAGTAAATATCAGAGCACCCTTTGGAACCATGTGAAACAATAATAATAATCCTCTTTTTCCTCTGTATCACAAAGTTTGAATCACAAAAAATGTATCTTCCAATAAAACGTTATGCCAATTATAAGTTACTTACCTTTCAAACCCTAATTTGGAGAATGTTTGGATGGATGACCCTTGTCTTGATATATATATGAAGGTTGAGCCCTCATGAGTCTAAAATTTTGGCATGTATTACTCTGATATGAATTCTTAAACTCTTGAAAATTTCACAGTATGAAACTTCACTGAAAAGAAAAAGTTATAACAAAAATGCCAAAATGGCTTGTCCAAAACTAATTTAAGAACTAGTAAAAAACCCTAGCTTCCATACAATATATCTCATAAAATGTAATGATTTGAAAATTTGAAAATTTTTCCACATGTAATTTTCTATGTCTCCTTAGGATTGTGTAAATTGTAGAGTATGAAACATCACCGGAAACAAGTAATAGTGAAAATTCCAAGATGACTCTTTAAAACTAATTTCAGGATTAGTCACAAACTTTATATTACATAGAATATTTTGGAATACTAGCGGGGGGGGGTGAATAGGTATGATCACTTTATACCACTTTTAAACACAATATATATTATTTCACTTTAACACAATGTTCAATAGTATATCATCAATGTATCATCTATGAATGTATCCAATATATAAGCAACATCACATCAATATAAAAATGTAAACATAAGAAACATCACATCAAGAACATAATGCAACAATATTTATGTGGAAACCCAAATGGGAGAAAAACACATAATGCTTTCTTATATATATCAATAATTCACTCATAGGAAGCACCAACTTCCAAATTCTCCAGTTGCAACTAAAAGGAGGCTCCAAACCCCTATTCCTGGGCTCCAACCTGAAGGAATCTACAACTCCATGAATTCTTTGGCTCCAACTAGAAGGAGGCTATGATGGCCTGGGTACTCCAACTTCAATCAAAAGGTGGTTTCAACCACCTAGTTCTTAGGATCCAACTTGAAGGAGGATCCAAATCCCCGATTATTCAACTCTAATCAGAAGGAGGCTACAACCCCCTTTCCTTGCCCCGTCCTGCCACCCAAAAATACAAGTGTAGAACAATTGTCATGGATTTTCCCACTATCATTGCCACAAATTTTGTCACTGTAATTATCATTTCCACTACCACTACCACTGCCATTGTCACTATCACATCAACTTGTCCAACCTATCATTGTCTCATCCATGAAATCAGATCCACTATCATCTGCATGCAACTCATGCCAAGATCACCAAGATTATATCTCAAACTATATTCTCAACATCACCAACACATGCCTCTACCAAGCATGTACCAACATCACCACATACCATCAAAATATATGTGTCTCAACCAAGTACCTACATGTACCATGCATCAACTTATACCTGTACCATCAACAAGTGCATCAACCATGCACCAAACCTGTATCTCCACCTGTACGATACCATGTGCCAACCATGCACATCAACCATGTATATCAACAATATCAACACCATATACATAAACCATGTATATCAACACCATACATCAACCATGTACATCAACACCATATAAATATACCATAAGATATCATAAATGAAGTGCCTCAACCATATGCCAAGAATATGTTACAAATGTGTACCAAGAATATATCAAGCTCACTAGCAAGTTCCTCCATCAATGTACCGATACTAATAAAATACTCAACCATACAACATGCCAACCATTTACCTCAAACAAGTGTCATATCACTTATGATATGCCTCAACCAACTACCATAAACCATGTGCCAATGTATCCAATATATGTACCATCAATGTATCTCAACAAGTAGACCTCAAACAAAATGCACCGTACATCCAATGATGTGCCTCAAGACATATACCATGGTCCTCAAATACATGCCTCAAGCATGCTCCTCAACATCACCAATATACAACCTCAAACCTCAAGTATGCACCATAACATGTAACTAAACCATCAAGCAAACCAACGAATAATGTCTCTAATCAATGTACCATCATATCACCAAGATGTACCATTCATCAACAAGACATGCCTCTCAATCACGTACCATACCATCACCAAGCATAAGATACAATCACATAAATGTAACTCTTGAAACTTATCTCTGATCCTGTAGATCACCTGATACTCTGTAATACTGACCTGTAACTCTTCCACAGTCCTTAAAAACCTGGTACCATGATACCTTAACAAGCTTTCACAATCCCTTTTCCATATACATGACTTTATATTCTACAACCCAGGAATATCCACTCTTTCCTTCACTACAGCCCGCGCCCTTTTGAATTGCAAATAACAAATACCTAAGAAACTAGGGTTACTCAATCTTTCTGCAACTCTGATACTTTCACCTTCGACCTTCCTTCGTAACCACAAAAAAATGGCGTTACATATTATCCAAAATATCACAATACTAGACCACAACATTCAAAATAATAGATATTCAATTGTAAGTGTATGTATGTCAAAATGAGAGACTCCTTGAGGTGTATTTATGCTAATGCTAGGTAACCTCTTTCCTTATTTTAGGGGTTTATTTTTACAACCACTTTACCCTTTTACCAAGACTTGTAACCATCTAGGGGATTCTTTCCCATTCTTCGGGGATTCCAACTTCACAAGGTCATATCTCCATAACCATGAGGAACCACATGGAATTCCACATATCATTAGAAATAAAATGATGAGTAATATCCATATATACTATTCTTACCTACAATTTCATTGTAGTTCATGTCCATAAAATTCAATCAACTTCATGTCCCATAATCACATCTCTAGGGCTACATGTAGACTACATCAAATGTACCCAACTAACTCATCATCAATCTCGATCATACAAATGTCAATCAATTTTCCAACATCTCTAGACCTATGCAAGGGTTGACATCAATCTCTAAGGGTTGACACCAATATCTAAGGGTTCATCCAAAAATATTCCCCTTTGCTATTGATGGAAACACTAATGCTCCAATGCTCATGCTCCCTCTATGACCATTTCTCCTCATCAATGTTTCTCACTCTCCCCCTTTTACATCAATCGAAAAGGGTATCTTTCCTTGGGGATTCCCCCCATGTCTTCATACCTATGTTATTTCTCTTCATATTTGACCAAATGTTAACTCCCCTTGTCGATATGTCTCCTCTTGATACTGTACCTGCTGTAAATAATAACTCCCCCTATGGGTATGTCTCCCTATTTGTATGATGCCAATATTCCTTTCTGGATCTCTCTCTCTGATGATTTTTGTTCCCTTGACTTTTCTGTAAGATGTATATGTTTCCTTTCTTACAATGTTGTTTATTATCAATTGGTGCTTCCTCTTGAATTTCACTGACATATATAAAAATCATTCAAAATTTGATTTCTTCATTTACTTGTCATGTTCACTTGACCATACTATTCAACAATGTCCTTCTGATTATATAGCTTCTGCTGATGGTTTCTTTTTCCATGTTATGTTGTGCCTTTCATTTCTTTCATTTTTGTGACCAATTAATTTCAACTGATTCCATTGATTTCAATTGTAAATACACTGCTATGCATCTTCTCTGACCCGTGATTTATGTACCTTCTAAGCATATCATGAATCCTTATCTGCCCATGTGACACACAATGATCATAACCCTGCTAATTAGCTATCCACAATACTGACCCACCTGTCAATGTACCATTCTAAAAACTTCTCTTGAATATACTACAACTGAACATATCATGTTCCCGTTGATCAAACAAAATCAAATATGTCCACTAATATGATCTATATTCTCATGAAAATATGCATGTCTGGGACAACCTGTACTAAAGGTATCCTTTCTTGAATTCATATGTGGAATATAAGATTCCTCCTTCCAAATGATACTTGTGTGAGAACACTACTTCTCAACTGATCAATCTATTACTCTATTCTTCTACTATTTGACTGCTTTGAATCTGTCTTTGCAACCACTGCTCGAAGGATGGTTCTATGATCTGACTCAACTACTGCATGGATTCCCCCTATTCAATATTCATAATACTTGGGAGTCTACAAGATGGGTGGATCATAAAAATACTCTCTTTGATGCGGAAGAATCTTCCTCTTCGTCTATAGAATCATCATCTCTCTCAACTCTGACTTCTTTCTTTCTTCCTGTGGATTCATCTTGCACTACAATTAATAAAAGTACAATCTCTTGAACCTGTTCTTTATTCAATTTCTCTTCTTTTATTTCTTGTGCTACTGCAAATCCTGTGATCTGTGGGAATTGTTCTTCTTGTTCTTCATTTATTCTCCAAACCTTCCCATATCTAACATCTTTCCTTTTCTCTATAGATTTGTCTTCATCTCGTAATATTTCCAATCTTGAGAGTATGACTTCTGGGTGTCCTTCATTCATCTGATCTTCCTTTACCTATTCTTTTTTTCTTTTCCAAACCTTCTTATATATAATATCAATGTTCTTTCTCAAAGAAGTATCCTTCATGCTTCTACAATCACGAGCTATGTGTCCATAGTTATGGAATTTGTAACATTCAATGTTATGTGGGGCCACATAAGTATTTATTTCTTGAACATTTCTTTCACAGTCCCTGTAATATGCAACCTTATATCCAAAGTTAGTACAATAAAAACAATGACCATAAAATAAATTTACATATCTGGGAGTGGATGATCTTCTTTGTTGTGTAGTCCTTTTGAATTCATGCCTTGGTTGATCATGATCTTCTCTTCTGTGGATCTCTTCATCATGGTTGAAGCTTCTTTGTTGCTTGAATGTGGTAGGTCTTGTTGAATATGTATCTCTATTATACTCATTCTTCTTTGATTCTTGATGATCATGATTCCTTCCTTTGAGTACTTCTGCATAACTCTTAATATTTTCTTCATTCTTCTTTTATGGCACCTTGGAATACTTCTCTTCATTCTCTACTTTTGATGTGGATGTTTCTGTCTCTTCAACGTTCTTGTTGAGTTTGATTGTTTTACTTCTTAATGTGACAATTTTTTCTTCAAGCTTCTCAACCTTTTCTTCTTTCTTCATCATCTGAATCTTCATGACTTCTTCTATTCTCTTTGCTTCTTTAAGTTAGATCTTCAATGTGATGATTTATTTTTCAAGTCTTCTCTCTTCTTGATCAAATTATGCTTCAAGGTGATTTAAGTTGTTAGTTCTTTCCTTAAGATGATATGTCAATATCTTCTCTCTCTTTTCTTCTTCCTTTATTTTGGTTTCCAAACATTGCTTCTCTTTTATTGCTTCCTTTCTTAGTGCTTCTATTTCGACTTCCAAACACTGCTTTTCTTCCATATAACTTTTGTATGTTTCTTCAATCTTTTTGGCTTCTTCTAGCCAAGATTTTAATTTCATGATGACCTGTTGGGATTATTCAGAACTTGATTGAGAATTCTTCTTGGCTAATTGTTCCTCAAGTGACTGGCTCTTCTTCCTTTCTTTTGTTAGTTCATCCATAACACTGATTAATTCTACTTCAAGATCCTTTTCCTTTGCAATATCAGGATTGTATTCTATTTCATTGGGATGTTCTATTTCATCACTTTCAATATTTAAACAAGGGCATTCAATTTCAATATGTCCACGCTCTTCACAAGTAAATCATAAGAACTCACTTCTGTTGACTACAAACTCTTCTTCTTCTCAATTTTTCTGATATGATGAGCATCTTACCTCTTGTTCTGCATCTTCATATTCTTTGGAATTATTTGACTCTGTGATGGGAGAAGAACATAAATAATGTATCTTATCCCAAAATTCTTTAGTTGATGAACACTTTCCAACCTTTTGTCTTACCAGATCAGGTAATCCTTCCGAGATGAAATCCACTGCTATTTTTTTATTCTTATTCAATTCCTTCTTGGTTGCAATATTTGCTTTCTTTGTAGCATTCTATCATGTAACAAATGCGTTCCAAACATCATACCCCTGTTCTTGTAAAAATATTTTCATTCTTTTTCTCCACATCTCATACTTCAGACCACTTTGACCATTGAACATTGGTACTCCATTCATACTCCACTCCATGATCTACCTTCCATTGGTTAAACTGTTTCCTAAAGGAACCTGCTTCGATACCATTTGTTGGAATACTGAGAGGGGCAGGGGGTGAATCAATATGAGAAATTTATATTGATGCAGGAGCATATTTCTCTCATCAATAATCTTCAAAGTTGAGTATACCTAGGGTCTTGTTGTTATCCCATGTAGGAGTTCAATTGTAATTTCATTTGTAAAAATATTGTAAATTCCCATAGTTTATATGGTTTTAGTTTAGAAGAAGTTATATAAATACTTAGGTGTCAACAAAGTGATGAGTCATTATAAAAAATATGCTAGATTTAGCAACATTCAAGGGACTTCATGATTATCCAAGAAGTAAGTCATAAGTAGAGATAGGATCAAGATTCTATTTTGAGAAAGTTGTTACAGGTTTAAAGGAGTCTTGTTAGGGAGTTGTTAGCATTTTTACATGCAACTATTTATCCTTGTAAATCTTGCATGCATAAGGGGGAGACATAAGTCAAGTAGGTAAGAGAGAAGGAAATCAGGGCTGCATACGCCCACATTGCATGTTTGGCCAAGTGTTTTTTGTTATAGAAATATTTTCCTCACCCTATGCAATTTTGCACATAGGGACTTTTTCCATTTCCATATGCAAAATTTTCATCCGTTTTTGAAAATCCTAGAGATAAAAAATACATTTTTTCCACATGTCTGCACCTTGCTTACTATATAACATGTGTATACGTAGGCTGAACCACTACAACCTGTGTACATCGGTATTTGTGCACAAAAATGAAAAATGGTGTCGCGTTTCTATGTAATGACAAGAGATCTATGATCCTTGGCCTTCCATATACTGAAAATGTTTTGAATCGGCCCTTCAGTTACATTTGAAGGCTATAAATGGGCCAATTCCGAGCTATGGAAAAGAGGAGAAATAATTCAACTTTGAGATCAAAGTTACTCTAGAGAAATTATTCACTTCATATTGAGTCTGCATCCCTTTGTCATTTAATTCTGAACACAATGTTCAATCCCCAAGATCTTCCCTTATTGATTGAGAGCTTCATTGTATCTCATCTATGAGCTTGCCTTTGGTGGAGGATTGAAGTTGTGGAGGCCCAACTGGAAGGAACTTAGTTTCTCGGTTCCAAACCATGCCGACATGAAAGTTTGTAACTTTTTCACTTCTGATGATCATATATTAATAGAAATACTCTTTTCCCATCCAATTGATATCTTGCAAATATTTGAATTATTATTCCATGGGAGTATTTGTTATGTATATTAATGGATTATGCTATTGAATGTGCTAACATCATATATTATCACCATATTCTTGCTTTTCATGGTTGTTGAGGACTAGTTGTAGGTATATTACTTTGGGTTGAGTGCTTAATGGTGGACTTCATCGAATGTCTGGATGAGGTAGTCCTTCTATCTTGTCTTTCTAGCATGTTTTTATATATAACATACTTGAGAATAGATTTGACTTCTACAGTCATTTCTGTCTGTTGTGGTTTACCCTAGCCATAGAGAGATTTTCCTCGTAACAGAATTAGCAACCATATTGGGGATTGCAGGAGCGTCAGGAGATGAAATCGGAAATCATCTGGACCAGGTAATTCCTCATCCCCTCCTCTTCCTTTATAGTGGATTAGATTTTTAAATTAGGTTTCAAAATTTGAGTAAATTAGGGTACAAATTGAGTAATTTGATGTACGCAGGCTACCATTCATCGGGTCCTGTATACATGAGGTTATACGGGAATTTTTAAAATACAAATCGTGTGTACTCATCCCTATATGTGAATGTGTATGCAGTATCCCACATACAAGTCCATAAACAATGTTTTTCATGGTTTCTAACTCAAAAATTGATCTTTATCTGGAAGGATGGTGCTAGAATGGAGGGAAAGGGAGCACGAGGAGGTAGATGTTGTTGTGGAGAGAGATCTGAGGGCCCAAATGGACTTGAAAAGATGTGGCTTGTATAAATTTTGGGCACTCAAAGGGATGAGGGCCCAGGTGAGGTTTCTTGAGATGCTTGTATATTACTAGGATCCTGACAGTGAGAGCTTCAAACTCGATGTGAAACCATTGAGGATTGAAGTCATGGATATATACTTTTTTATTTAGTTATCGCACCAGGGTGAGGTGGTGAACTTGAAATCCCAAGGAGTTGGGAGTGGTATGAATATAGAGGAGTACATAGATTCTCACTGTGTAGCGGGGATCCCAAAGGTCGGTATTCAACTCCCCATCTGAGCGATAAACAATCTCAGCCTCAAGATTTTTTTCCTCATGTTGACCAGGATCACAGGATCGCTTTGTTGCACCATGCATACAGACCACTCATTTTCTATGTTGTAGAGTGATTGAGACCCACAATATATGATTAATGTACCTCACTACTGGCTAATATGAAGAGCCAGTTGACAGAGTGCAAACAGGGTGGCAAGAAGAACTTTGGGTTTTCCTCCATTATATACAACTGTCTTCAGATTGATTTTGAAACTGGTTCTACTGGGCCTTATTCATGACAATGATATCCTTTTGCATGTAACTGCATTTTTATTTTCCTATTCATGGCCACTGAAAGTTGTTTGGTATATTTTCACATGGATCTGCAGTGTAATTCAAAATTGGCAACCATGTATGCCAATTCAGTGCATAATGTAATGAGCAACTAGTTCTTCTAGTTGGTTCCCCATCACTCCACTTTTGGATTTTTATAATTTATTTTGTCCATCCCAGATACTCCTCTGACCTCACACATTAGGGGGCATCTGTTATAGAAAGATTTTCCTTACCCTATGCAATCTTTCACAGAAGGCATTTTTCCATTTCCCTATGCATACATTTCATCCCTTTTTGTAAATCCCAGAGCTAAAAAATACATTTTTTCCACATGTACGCACCTTGCCTACTATACAACATGCGTATACACACGCTGCACCACTACAGACCACGTGCATCTGTATTTGTGCCCAAAAATGAAAATTCGTGTTGGGTTTCCATGTCATGATAGGAGATCTATGATACTTGGCCTTTCATACACTAGAAATGTTCTGACTCGACCCTTCAATTCCATTTGAAGACTATAAATGGGCCAATTCCGAGCTGTTGGATTACTGAGAGGGGGGGTGAATCAGTAATAAAGCAATTTAACCATATAATCCAAGTGTTATATCAATGAAGCATTATTATCCAATAACTGCAGAGTAAATAAGCAATGAACAAATGAACAATCATACACATACACAG
>ML782255.1:1195862-1208527 GCA_009831015.1 Picea engelmannii
CATATACCAATGGAACCACATCGATCCATCTTCATCATGTATCAATGACAACTCATTGATCCATCTTCATCTATGCATTCTCATCAAGGACAATACACATTATATTACATCAATCATCAATCAATCAATCCTTTGACATCAATAAATCACTTGACATCAATAAATGACATCAATCAATCAAACCATTGGCATCAATGACAACATGATCCAACACGAGCTATGGAAAAGAGGAGAAATAATTCAAATTTGAGAGCAAAGTTACTTTGGAGAAATTATTCAGTTCTCATTGAGTCTGCATCGGTTTGTCCTTTAAGTCTGAACATAGTGTTCAACCCCCAAGCTCTTTCCTTATTGATTTATATCTTCATTATCTCTCTCCTATGAGCTTGCCTTTGGTGGAGGATTGAAGTGGTGGAGGCCCAAATGGAAGGAACTTAGTTTCTTGGTTCCGAACTGTGTCGACATGGAAGTCTATAACTTTTTTACTTTTTCTAATCATATATTAATAGAAATACTCGTTTCCCATCCAATTGATATCTTGAAAATATTTGAATTATTATTCCATGGGCGTATTTGTTATGTATATTAATGGATTATGATATTGAATGTGCTAACATCATATATTATCACCATATGCTTTCTTTGTTTGGTTGTTGAGGACTAGTTGTAGGTATATTTCTTTGGGTCGAGTGCTCAATGATGGACTTCATCGAATGTGTGGACGAGGTAGGCCTTTTATCTTGTCTTTCTAGAATATTTGTTTATATAGAATACTTTAGAATAGAGTTGATTTCTGCAGTCATTTCCTTCTGTTGTGCTTTACCCTGGCCATAGAGAGATTTTCCTCGTAACATTTTGTATATTTGAATATTATATGCAGAGTTTTGGTAGCGAATTGGTTTTCCAACAATAAAAAAATATAGCATATGACTCTGGAAAAGAGGATTCAAACCTTGTCGACCTGTGATTTCAATTTCAAAGGAGTGCGTTTCTAGAATTCTAGAATGCATTGGACTCTTGAAGAGGACGAGTAAAATTGATTGGAAAATTATTTCAAGAAAGCAATTGTATTAGCAAATTTAAATTTGTTAAGTTTTTAAAGAGCATGCGTCTCAGTTTTGTTCAAGGCATTGAAATCCTTTAAGGAATTTTGTCTGGGTTCTCCAATTAAATAACTTGATTTAAATCTACATTGATATTGCAAAGAGGATGATTGGTTTTTATGGCAGGCTGAAAACACACTTTGAAATATTGTTGAGAGAGTATAGATGGTGAATTTGGTTCATAAAGAATTGTGTAAGAATATATTAAACTCTGTTTGAAATTATAAAAGAAATGCATCTTAGAATACCTTATGGTTAAACATGAGTGGAAGGAGAGATAATACGTGCCATGTCAGGAGAGAGAACGAGTGGAGTCATATTATTTATAAAGAAAGGATTTGTGTATTTTGGAATATGAATGGACCTGAGAGTCATTTCATAATACACTAGGGATTTGATTTTGGGACAACATGCTAAATTCTAGAATGGAAATCTGCAAAATAAAACTACCCACACCCAATATAGTGGATCAAATCAAATGAATGATTTTGACACACATGTATATAGGAATGTAAGTATTCTTTGTTTGTTCCTTTTTAAGTGAAATTGAATATAAGAGATATAATTGAGAATCTGAGTTGGGTCTTTTGACATTCAAGAATAAGGTAATTTATAGACTACCTTGCAAACCTGTTATTGTTTTGAATGAAGGTTTTTTTTTTATAAATCTCATTTAGAGGGGATTTCCAGTTGAATAAATCTAGTTGGATTAAATAAGAGTCGAATTGTGCAAGAGTGGTGGGTGTTGGCATGTAGGAGGCATACTAATAGCGCAACAAAAGCGAGGTTGTAAACTAAGGTAATGTTGTGCTTAAACTTCAATTATGGAAAATGTGCTTCTGCTACAGAGAAGGCTCCTTTTTTCATCAAGTGTCTTATAAATATAGGTTCATAATTTCATTGTGACAATTCTTTAATAAAGATAACTTAAAACAAATGAAATATCCGCAATTTGTTTTTTATAAAAGAGATCGTTTTATCAAGAGAATAGTATGCTATTGGCAGATTGTAGATTTAGATTTTAGACAACGCCAGAAGGGAGTCATGGAGATTAGATCAAGGTTTGAGACCTTGCATCATATACCACTTTTGAACACAATATATATTCTTTCAATTTAATAAGAATGTTCGGTAGTATATCATCAATGAATACATCCAATATATATATATATATATATATATATATATATATATATATATAATGATGATGATGATGATGATGATGATGATGATTAATGTCCACTAAGACCGAATTGGTCTATTGAACCTTAAGAGGGTAAGTGATTACTTGCGATTCTTTAAAATTTTGTTTCTGTGCTCTAAAAACATTAATAGAATATTTCCAAGATCACCATACTTTTGTTGAGTTAAGAGGTTAGGAAGGTTGGTAGTGTGACAAATATTTTGAAAATGAGATATAATATGGGTATAGGCTAGAAAATCTAAGAGAAAGTTCTTTTCATATTCAATCTTCTTAGTGTCACAAAGGTGACACACTTTTTCATCCCATGGAGTTTTAGGAATTGACCAATGCACAGTTTCACTTTGGATCTCATTAGAATTTTTTCTTATCTTAGAAATGCTTATTTTATTTTTTACACTTGGAAAAAAAGATAGATAATTTTGATCTTCTAGATTAGGGTTGGTTACATCCTTATAATGCCTTAATTTTCCAACTTCCAAATTCTCCAGCTGTAACTGGAAGGAGGATCCAACCCCCTATTCTCAGAATTTGATATGAAGGAATCTATAACTCCCTGAATTCTCTCGCTCCAAATAGAAGGAGGATAAACCCCCCTAATTTCTCCAACTCCAACCCGAATGTGGCTGCAACCACCTTGTTCTCAGGCTCCAACCTGAAGGAAGCTCCAATTCCCTAATTCTTTGGCTCCAACCGAAAGGAGGATACAACCCCCTTTCCTTTTCCCATCCTTCCACCCTGAAATATAAGTGTAGACCAACTATCACAGACTATGTGACTGTCACTTCCACAAACTATGTCACTATAACAATAATTTCCACTGCCACTGTCACTGTCACTTCCACTGTCACATCAACTTGTCCAACCTATCACTTTCTCATCCATGGAATCAGATCCACTCTCATCCACATGCAACTCATGCCAACATAACCAAGAGAATATTTCAAACCGTATGCTCAACATCACCAACACATGCCTCTACCAAGCATGTACCGACATCACCACATACCATCACAAGATATGTGTCTCAACCAACTACCAACTTGTACCATCCATCAACCATGCATCAACATGTACCTATACCATCAACAAGCGCATCAACCATGCACCAAACATGTATCTCCACCTATACCATACCATGTGCCAACTATGCACATCAACCATGTATATCAACACCATCAACACCATATATATCAACCATGTATAAGTGCCTCAACCATATGTCAAGAATATGTTTCAAATGTGTACCAAGAATATATCAAGATCACCAATAAGTGCCTCTATCAATGTACCAATACCAATAACATCATCAATCATACAACATACCAACCATGTACAAAAAACAAGTGTCATATCACTTATGATATGCCTCAACCAACTACCATAAACCACGTGCCAATGTATCCAATACATGTATCAACAATGTATCTAAACAATTAGACCTCAATCAACATTCACCATACATCCAATGATGTGCCTCAAGACATATACCAAGGTCCTCAAATACATGCCTCAAGCATGCTCCTCAACATCACCAAGTTACAACATCAAACCTCAAGTATGCACCATAAAATGTAACTAAACCATAAACCAAACTAGCCAATAATGCCTCTAATCAAAGTACCATCACATCACCAATATCTACCATGCATCAACAAGACACACCTCTCAAGAATGTACCATACAATCACCAAGCATAAGATACAATAACATAAATGTAACTCTTGAAACTTACCTATAATCCTATAACTAACCTGATATTTTATAATACTAACATGTAACTTACCTTTGATCATGTAAATTTTGACCACCTATACCCTAATATGTATCATTTGTCTCCTCAAAATTTCACTATTTGAAATGTCCCAAAACAAAAGTTATAGTGAAAATTCCAAGATGTCTTGATTGAAGGAGAAAAACCCTAGGATCGTAGGCTCTCATACTAAATGTTAGGCAACAAATATGAAAACAAGATGAAAATATAAAGATAAGAAGATCATTCCTTTAGAAATACATATACTACTAAAAGATAAGCCTCTTCAAAGGGGAAACCTCCTTTTACAATAGAAAAATGTACAATAATGAGATGAGATGAGATTATTCCAAAACTAGGTCTCCTTAGTATCTCTCTCTCTCTCTCTCTCTCTCTCTCTCTCTCTCTCTCTCTCTATATATATATATATATATATATATATATATAGGAGACAAAAGGGTACAATCACAATTAAAGAGTATATCCGAAAACACTAATATAATAATAGAAATATAATTCACTATCTAGGGATTTACATGGGCCTTTGTTATAAACCTGAAAATTTACGATTAACATGGGGATTTATCTAGGGCTTAACATGAGAATTGTGGTTAGCGCTAGAAGGAGGGGCTAACTGAGGCAATCTGCAACATGGTTTGTGATTCCCTTCTTGTACTTAATGTTCAAATGGAATTGTTTCAAGTACATGAACCACTTTTGATGGTGGTAGTTTTCTAACTTTCCCTGTGTATGCATGAATTTCAAAGGCTTGTGATCAATGTGGATGCACATTTCCTTTTCTAGAATATAATGCTTCCACTGTCAGCATTCCTACACAATGGAATTTGTAATGTCCCCATTTTTGGATTCCCCTACTTTACAGTTGGAGGTGACCTTATGGGTTTATGTTAGCCTAGCCAGAGGAATAAATGGAGGATAATAGTGGGCTTGAAAAAATTAGAGGAGTTATATGAGGCCCAACTTAGTCCATTTACCTTATTTCATCACCAGGATTACTTTTTCATAGTTTGTTCTTGGTTCCATGTCATTTCGATGAATCCCATAAATTAAGAGTATTATTGGGTATATATTAATTAAATGCACTAAAGATGTTATTTGGGTCGTATTATTGGAGGAAACACCTTCGTGTAATAGCTCATTGGAAATAGGACGAAAATATCTAAAGATTCAGATGATGACAAAGGGGATTCTGACATCCAGGAACGTCTTAGAAGCTAATTAATCACCTTCCATCACTAAAAAGGGTTATAAAGTGATTTTAATCCTTAAGTGAAAATAAAAAAAGGAAATAATGATCATGTTTGATTTGGTCAAAAATGAAATAATGGTCATGTTTGATTTGGTAAAAAAAGGGAAATATCTAGAAGGCATGGAAGAAGTATAAAGGACGGGTATCACTTCACCTTCCTCATTATGTTTTCGATTGATCTCTTTGGAGTGCTCTTGGAGCCAAGGTTTTTGTTGAGGTTTTGACAAAACCCTTCCATTGTATTTTAGTTTCGGTGGTGCAATATCCACCCTAGCTAGACATGGAGGAGGATCCATCCTGGATCTTCATCTTGTGTTTTGATTTTAGTTTATGGTTGTATTGATTTGTTTTGAAAGGTTGTGGCACTTGGATGGTTTGATATCATATGTTGAGGAGACCATGAATGATTCTAG
The DNA here is from genome assembly GCA_009831015.1 of Picea engelmannii. Taxonomy (NCBI): domain Eukaryota; kingdom Viridiplantae; phylum Streptophyta; class Pinopsida; order Pinales; family Pinaceae; genus Picea; species Picea engelmannii. The sequence continues at coordinate 1,201,603 of ML782255.1, forward strand.
GTTTTTGGCTTGTATTATGTGTTTTCCATTGAGTTATTGCAACTGCCATAATAGACATTGGATTGTTGTATTCAGATCTTCATACAAAATAAAATACCACATATTGTCTATTCTATTTCTGGTGTATTTGTATTACATGCAATATGTTTGACAAAATGTCAAGTAGTAGAATACATGAAAACCGTTTGTGAAAATTTGTCAACCAGATTAGAGCATCGAGAACACTTATTGCACATAAGGACATAGTATCCCAATCCATTCTTTTGGGGATATTATAGTGGTATAAGAGCTGGTGATACTACCAACCTGTGATTATGTCAGATCACTTTCCTTGTCCAAAGAAGGGAATAATTTTTTGGGTCTTTTTGCATATTTTTTTTTAAGAAAGAAGAAGGGTGGCACATTTTAGATTACATTAGGAAACTTTTTGAGAAGAATTTTTCCAAAAAAAATTGGATGTTTTAATTCCTCTCAGAAAAATAAAAAATTTCAAAAAACAAAATAGGTCAAAACATAGTCTGGGAAGTAAAGTTATAAACATTTTAATTTCATAAAAAATTTCAGGGTTATTTCGGAAAAAGTTGCGTGATTTCCACAAGTTGGAGAGCTTGCCATCTTGAGGGGAAACAATGAGGATTACATAATTAAGTGAAAAACATTTAAATTCCAGCAATGGTTAACGAAAACAAGGATGGTGACCAATGAGGAACTTGGGGAAAAACATTTTCCACTAATGCGAAAATATCATAAGAATTTAACAACATTGTTAGAACATCTAAAGTGGCCGAAGCCTCTATTTGGGAGGAAGAAGAAAAAGGGGTTCAAATCTGAGGTAGTTGACAAAGAAAAGACGTCACTTCATGAGGAAGGTTTGACAGAACCTCAGGTAACCTTTTGGATGCGCATGATGAGGGTGTATAAGCACCCAAATACGATGAAGATTTGGATGATTTTCCCTTGGATGTTGATTTAGCTCCTAGGGAGCCATGCATGAGGGATGACGAAGAGGAAGTTGGGGAGATTACACACAAGCCTCTTACAGAGTTGAGTTAAACACATTCATCATCATCTCATTAAGCTATGGTGGTTAGGACACATGAGGATGGAAGTAATACTTATGGTTTGATGGAGGAGTTTCTTGTAGTGATCAAGCATGAGGGGCATTCAAATTTGTAGGGGCTTGACGAGAGGCATGGATTAGAGACTTTTGATTATACACATAGTTTTCATCTTGGATATCATGAGACACTTCTTTTGGAGATCTCATTGATAGGTAAATGCATAGTTGGAAATAGGGGAGTTGATCCTATAACTTGTGGACCAACCATTAGGGAGGTATATGCACCCACTTATTGTGGGAATGGATATATTGAGGACGTGGAAATATTAGTATGGGATTGTGAGGAAATTCTTTTAGAGAGACTTCTTGATAGGGGCGTTGAGCATACCCTCAAGTTTGTATTTTCTAGGGATAAGTAGTGGATAGATGAGCTTCATCGAGCATCACATTCCTCGAATATTGATCAGGATGGGGACATGGAGCTCGACATGACATATGATTTACTTTGTGGCCAGTTGATCAACATACAATATGTAAATAAATGTCAGGAGGTGATCCATGACACATTGGATTGATTCACAAGGATTTCAATTGATTGGAAATCCCACCTTCGGGTGGAATATTGCAAGGATCCATTTGATTGTGAGTTGATGGATGGTCACATTCATGATAACATGTAAAAAGTGGTGGATGACATCATATACTATAGAGGTAGCATATACTTGGTTTTAGAGTCCACACTTAAAGAGGAAATCATGAGAGATATGCATGATATTCCCTTGGTAGGAACTCATGGGTACTTTAGGACTTACCAATAGATGAGAGAGAGGTTCTCATGGAAGGGCCTCGAGGACGATGTGTTGAGACACATGAAGGAGTGCAGGAATTTCCAGCACAACAAGTTAGAGGTGTATGACAGAGAATATATTTATTTCATTGATGGTCAATGGACCAAGTTGGCACATTTCTTCACGATTCCATCAGAGTATGAGGCACAAAAAAAATCAAGTTATTTTCCATATAGGTGTCTAGACTCCATGGGTTTCCTTAGTACATTGACATTGTTAGATACAACACTTTTCCAGTATATTTTGATAGGGGTTATGCGGATTGGTGGGAGGAGAGTTGAATCCTAGTACCTTTTTTCTATAAGTTAGATGTGATACTCAACATATTAGGACTGTAGTGGTTATTAGTGTATCATATCTAGATTCGGTTGGTATGAGGCACAGTGGACTTCTATTTTGGACGTTGGTTCCAAGAACTCATATGATTGGCTCATTTCATTCTTGGGACACTCTGAGAGGAAATTGTGGGGTGCATGATATACAAAAGGATAGGCTTTCTTTCCCTATACCTAGGGTCGAGTATGACAGTGGAATTGCAGACTTTGATTCCACTGAGCCACATATGTAGGATGTGATCCATAGTAATGGGGTTGGGTCTTCTAGACATTACAACTTGGGGTTTCAGGAGTGGAGGCTAAAGTCTAGACATGAGGGCGAGACAATTACGATCATAGTGGCGTAGTGTCAGCATGATGGTTCCTTGAGGAGATTAGCTTGGGACCTTGGGACTACAATATTTGACAGCTCGACAACCCATACATATGAGATGACCAATTTTCACTTTCTAGATTTAACTCTTGGGATGCTTAGGATTGGTTTCTTAGAGGATTGGTCTTCTGAGGAGTTGACTGATTTTATGTAGCTTATCATCGCTTAGATTCTTAGGCACATTCAGATGGATTCTTGTATCATCACCTTGCAGGTTAGTTCTAGGAGAAGAGACCGTTTCAAATATTCTAGGCATAACCGAGAGAGGTTCGCATGGAGAGGCCTTGTGGATGATGTAGGGGAGTATATGACCTTTTAACAGAGAAGGTTGGGGCACACTCATTCCACAATATGGATACAGTATTTGGCCATTTTTGGGCGAGATTGGGAGAGCATGTGGACATATTTCATCATAGGTTTACCGAGGGTACAATGGACAAAAAGTATGTCTATGGTGATTGACTGGTTCACACACTTTCTGCTGATATCTTCTAAGTATGGGGCAATGCAGGTGATAGAGATATCTAGTGGAGAGATGTGTAGATTCCATGAGAATCTTGGAGTTGTTGTTAGTGATCATGATAGACTTCCTTTTCCAAAAAATTGAGATTGAGTATGGAAATGGATTTGCAGGCAGTGACTTCACCTAGACGCCTGTGCATGATACTATTCATGGTAGTAGATTTATCCCTTACAGGTATTTCAGGTGGGAGTAAAAGGGGAGGAGGAGGAAGACTAAGTGCGGTGGTCAGAAGGTTATGGTAAGAGTGTTGCAACATCAACATGGTGGTTCCTTTATGAGATTATCTTGGGACCCTTGGATTTCAGTATTAGAGAGTTCAACAACTAACATAGAGATGAGAGCCAATTTTTGATTTCATGATATTGGTTCCCTAGTAGAGTATTTATTTAAGGGGTTGATCGAGTTGTTGCAGTATCGAGTTTCTCTACTCATCAAAAATATTTAGGAGGTTTCTTATGTCAGTACCTTGTTAGACCATGTGTTGAGAAGAGGATGCTTCACATCTTCTAGGGTGGTTTGGGACCCTTGTATCATTTTTAGCTTCAAACTGGTTCAGTCAATGGAGTGTCAAATTATGATGCAACTTCTTGAGGACAAGCAATCTTTGGGAAGGGAGGACCTGTAATGTCCCCATTTTTGGATTCTCCTGCTTTATAGTTGGAGGTTACCTTATGGGTTTATGTCAGCCTGGCCAAAGGAATAAATGGAGGATAATAGTGGGCTCAGGACAATTGGAAGATTTATATGGGGCACAACCAAGTCCATTTGCCTTATTTCATCATCAAGATCACTTCCGTACAATTATTTCTTGGTTCTGTGGCATTCCAATGAATCTTGTAAATTAAGAGTATTATTGGGCATAAATTAATTAAATGCATTAAAGATGTTATTTGGGTCATATTATTGGAGAGAACACCTTTGTGTAATAGCTCATTGGAATCAGGACAAAAATATCTAAAGGTTGGGATGATGAGAAAGGGGCTTCCGACATCCAAGAATGTCTTAAGAGGTAATTAATCACTTTCTAACACTAAAGATGGGCTAAAAAGGGTTATAAAGTGATGTTAATCCTTAAGTGAAAATAAAAAAAAAGGGAAATAATGATCTTGTTTGATTTGGTCAAAAAGGAAATAATGGTCATGTTTGATTTGGTCAAAAAATGGGAAAGATATATAAGGCATGGAAGAAGTATAAAGGAAGGGTATCACTTCACCTTCCATTATGTTTTGGATTGATCTCTTTGGAGTGCTCTGGGAGCCAAGGTTTTCATTAGAGTTTTGACAAAACCCTTCCATTGTAGTTTAGTTTCGGTGGTGCAATATCCACCCTATTTAGACAAGGAGGATCCATCCTGGATCTTCATTGGAGATTTATCTTGTGTTTTGATTTTAGTTTTGGGTTATAGTGATTTTCTTGTAAAGGTGGTGGAACTTGGAGGGTTTGATCTTATCTGTTGAGGAGACCATGGAATGATTCCGGGTTTTTGTCTTGTATTGTGTGTTTTCCATTGAGGTATTGCAGCTTCCATAACAACCATTGGATTGTTGTATTCATATCTTCATTCATAATAAAATACCGGATATTGTCTCTTATTTTTATAGTGTATTTGTATTACATGCAATATTTTTGTAAAAATGTCTATTAGTAGAATACATGCAAACAATTTGTGAAAATTTGTCAACCATATTAGAGCATAAACAAAACTTATTGCATAGAAGGACATAATATACTAGCCCATTCTTTTGGGGATATTACACAATACATGTCCTTGTCATAGGTGGGATACCTGGGAACAACATTAGAGAGTGTCCTATTATGATAGGCCACCAGATGTCCATGCTGAGTGAGGAATACATTAAAAACATAATTAAAGGAATTTGTATCAATCTAAAATGCTTGTTGCAAGTTTGGTAGAGTGAGGTTTGGTGCTAAGAAGATTCGGTGTTTCAAATCCTTGAATTATTTTTGTTGTGACTCATACTAAGAAAACTTGGCTTTAGCTCCACCCTTGGCCACTTGACCTAAGGGCCAAGTGATACAAGAGAACCGCAACACGAACCTATAGTAGAAGTTGGCAAGGCCTAAGAATATGTTGAACTCTATTATATTCATCAGGGTTGGCCAATTTTGAATGACTTGGAGCTTGGTTAGGTACACATGCACCCCATGTTCATTCATGATGTGTCCCGGATATTGAATTCTCTGTATGCCAAATGAGCATTTCTTTGATATTGGGATATAACTTGTAGTATACCTAGGGGGTAATATGGGAATAATAATATATATGTGGTTATGTATTGTTATGTATGGAGGAAATTTATAGTAAACAAGTCCCATTTAATAGTGAGAACACAATGAATGTTGGAAGGCTTACTAGAAGGTTCTACCTACTAGAATGTTCCTAGGAGGTAGATATTACTATATAAATAAGTGAAGGATCAGATACTGTCACTAAGAGGGGGGGTGAATCAGTGACACAATAATTTTATCAATTTGTCTTTTGTTAATGAAAAAAAAAATTTAACACAATATTTTATCGTGGAACCCGGTTGGGAAAACCACAAACACTTTTATATTAACTGCAAAATTTTGTTTTACACATTACATAAAAGGAATATGTTCTTCCTCTTAGATCAACACCAACTGATCAGGATGCACCCACACCCTTGTTCACCAGCACCAACTGGTAGGAGGCTTTGACCCCCTATTTAGTCAGCTACAACTAACAAGGAAATACCTACTCCCTTGCAGGCTCCAACCTTCCCTTGCACCACCCAATCAACCTTATTTTGTGAATCTGGAAAACTTATGTATCATGTCTTCACTGCATATTTCTTTGCTTCAGTGATTTAATATATCTTTTGATTCGGACTACAGAGAGACTTTCTTCTCACCACTCTATCTCATTTATATAATATTCAAACTGGTGTGAGATATAACACATTGTTCTTTCGTTTGGACCATCTCACCTCTTCATTTAAATTAACCATAATCTTTGTTAATACAACAAAAATTGAGTTCTACCGAGGCACTTCCTTCAAACCATTACATATGACCGACAACGCAAAATCATGATCTTTATTGATTTAAGCGATGTATAATATTTTACCTTTATTTTTCTTATTCCATATGACCACATGTGGTGACCAGACACTAGGCCAAGAGAATGCTTGATCAGTTATCAAATCAATGGTCATGTTTTAATCTCCTGATGAGATGGATGATTCTCATTTAGTTCGGGAATTCAGGAATTCATCCTTCACGACTTACAACCTATTTACAAATCTCGTGATTAACAGACGCGTGCTCATAATATTCAATGGTTGAGAATGCTCCTGAAGTTTTATTCAGATCAGATGACTCATGTCCACTCCAGGACTTCAGGGTTCGAGACTTCAGGGGTTTGGATAATTGCTGCTCCATTTTCCTCCAGAGTCATCACTTGTTGAATAAGTCATAAGCGGTGGGGACCGCTTGTTGTTGGTTAACACTTCCACTTACACTATCCTTCCACTGTACTTGATGAACGGTCGAGAATGCTCCCAAAGTGTTCTTCAGATTGGACGACTCATGTCCACTTCGGGATTTTGGCCTTCGAGATTTTGGGACTTAGGTCATTTGTTGGTAGTGAAACTTCATGATGTGTGTTAAGCCCTAATATTGGCTCATTACCACTTAATTGGGGCATATTAGATTAGTAATGTTATTTTATTTATGTCGGCTTAGGCCATTAGTTGTGATTTATATTAGTAATGTTATTTTATTTATGTCGGCTTTAGGCCATTA
>ML782255.1:1208627-1225349 GCA_009831015.1 Picea engelmannii
TATGGCCCTTATAAGGTGTTGCAAAAGATTGGTACTATGGCATACAAATTGGAGTTGCCTGCGTCTTCACGAGTACACCCAGTTTTCCATGTTTCATGCTTAAAGAAAGTTATAGGGGACAAGATCCCAGTTCAAACTATATTCCCAGAACTTGACGAGGAAGGAAAAATGATATTAGAGCCTGAAGCCATCACTGACACAAGAATTCGCCAACTGAGGAATAGATCTATTTCAGAGTATCTCATTAAATGGAGGAAACTACCAACTGAAGATTCCACTTGGGAAGATGAGTCTTTTATACAGAAGCATCCAGAGTTACTCAAGTGTTGCGGACAACACTTGTCTCAAGGGGAGGGGCATGTTAAGCCCTAATATTGGCTCATTACCACTTAATTGGGGCATATTAGATTAGTAATGTTATTTTATTTATGTCGGATTAGGCCATTAGTTGTGATTTAGATTAGTAATGTTATTTTATTTATGCCGGCTTTAGGCCATTAAAACCTCCTAGTCTCCTATATATACCAAGGAGACATTTTCATTTTGAATCATCTTGTACTTGAACATTTAAGTGGGGTAAAAGGAGGTTGCCCCCTCGAAGAGGCGTATTATCTAATATTATCTCTTTTTCAAGGCGTTGAGTACTTTTCTTGAGGTTTTTCTATGCTATATTGATGTTTGGTTCTTAACAATGTGGCACAGGCCGAGTGGCTGCCATGTGTCACTCAGATTCGTGATTTACACATACCTGAAATGCCAATTTCATATTGACACTTATTATTTTCTGACTGTGCCACGTGTCCTTGCTGACGTGGTCTATTGACATAGATCTTCCGATGTGGCACATATTCTTCTCCCTGATCTAACAGTCAGGTTACTTCCCAAAGTGTTCCTCTGATCATATGACTCATATCTACTTTGGGACTTCGGGTAATTCTATTTCTCCACTTCCCAGTTCTCCCGAAGTGAGATTCCTTGAAGTGTAACCTCCTCACAACTTTTAACCTGAAATGAATGTTGTTCATTGATCGCGATCTTATATTGATGAATCGATCTGTTTGCAATGATTCTTTTCCTTGGTTTAAATCCAATGGTTCTTCTTTTTTTCTTATCCTATCCTTCCACTTAAAGTGATCCAATGAGTATCAAGAATTCGGGTATTTGGAAACTCAACCATTTTTCCTTTCTTATCCTATCCTTCCACTCAACTTGATCCATCAGTCCAGAATGATCCCAGAGTAGATCAATGATCAAGGATGATTGTGGGGTCCCAATTAGAACGATATTTAAAACTATTGTTGAGCTCCACAATAGAAAAACTGCTCGTTGATAGTGGAAATGATGCCAACCATAGATATATTTGGCGGGTGACGATCAATGGTATAGAATAATTGAAGGATTAGAATTACCACATTGTTTAATTATCCTTTCTCTCTTTGCAATCTATCCCTACCGCTGATCTGGCGCTTGCATTTCCAATGATCCTTATTTGATCTGATCGTTGACTAGTCCTCTAACCATCATTCTCTTGTAATTTGATGGTATAGATTCATTGCGGGATTGGGAATAACACGTTGTTTAATTCTCATTTTTCTCTCCACAATCCATCCCTTCCATTGATTTGGTGCTTGAGTATCCAACAATCCTGACTTGATCTGATCATGTTTATACAATGTACATCATCTCTTCTGAGATTTGATCTAAATTCGCTAACCCTCCTTCTCTTTAATCTCTACATATTGTCCTATTGTTTGACATCAATGGAAACACATTAATGACACTATGTCCAACAATATCCCCCTTTTTCATTGATGGAAACACACCAATTTCATACACAATCCCCCCCTGTGATGATGCTTCACTCCACTGAAGTTACTCTGCCCCTTTGACATCAATGGAAAATGGTTTCTTCCCCTATGGTAAACCTTTGTTTGTCTGTATGCTTCTGACCTGAATCTGAACTCGGTTAAACCCTCCTACAGTCATACTTTTCCTATCATAATTGAATGACTCCTCCTGACTTGGATTGTTGTCTCCCCCTGAATTGGTTCCAATTGATGCATTATTTTCTTGAGATTGGAAGAGGGATTACTCCCAATCCTTGCCTGACATATTTAAATACATCTCTGTTTAAGGGTTTAGTGGAAATATCTGCCACATGTTCTTGTGTTGGGACATATTCCAATTTAATTTTCTTATTTTCATCATGATCTCTTAGATAATGGTATTTTATGGGAATGTGTTTTGATTTGGAGTGCTGAAAAGGGTTCTTGGAGAGACTTATAGCACTTGTATTATCACAGTAGATAGTAGTATGTTCTTCAATCACTATTTTGATGTCTTGTAAGGTTTGTTTCATCCATTCCACTTGTGTGCAACATTCTGTTGCTGCAATATTCTCAGCTTCAGTGATAGACAGAGAAATTGAGGATTGTTTCTTGCTTATCCAAGATACCAACGATTTTCCCAAAAATAATGCTCCTCCACTTGTACTTTTTCTTTCATCTACACAACCTGCCCAATCTGCATCTGAATAGGATTTTAAAGTGAATGAATCCTTGCTAGGGTAGCACAAACCAAGATATATGGTTCCTTTCAAACACCTAAATATTCTTTTTACAGCGTGAACATGGCTCTCTTTTAGTGTTGCTTGGAATCTAGCCACCATCCCAACAACTTTCTTTACATCAAGTCTGGAAGCTGTTACATAGATTAAACTCCCAATCATTGATCCGTGGTGTTTTGGATCTACATCTTTGGACTCATCTTCCTTTCTTAGTTTTCATCCAACTGTCATAGGTGTACTAACAGGTTTGCAATCCTTTAACTGGAATTTCTTAAGCATATATTTAACATACTTGGACTGATGGATAAATAATCCTCTTTTGGACTGTATTATTTGTAATCCAAGAAAAAAATTCATTTCACCAAGCAAGGACATTTCAAATTCTTGTTGCATCCTTCTAGCAAATTCCTTAATCATTTTTTCATCAACACTGCCAAATATAATATCATCAACATATACTTCCACAATAATCATGTTATTACCAACAATTTTACAATAAAGATTGTTGTCTGTTGATCCTCTTTTCAGGCCTTGTTTTTGTGAATAAGAATATAGCCTTGCATACCATGCTTTGGGTGCTTGTTTTATCCCATAGAGTTATTTATTTAGTTTATAGACATAGTCTCCTTTGTTTGTTAGTTGGAATCCTTCTGGTTGCTTAATATAGACTTCCTCTTCTAAGTTTCCATTGAGAAATGTTGACTTGACATCCATTTGGTACACTTTAAATTTTATGTAGATGGAGAAAGATAAGAACATCCTAATTGCCTCTAATATGGCCACATGTGCAAAGGTTTCTTCAAAGTCTACCTCTTCAACCTGAGCATACCCTTTACACACCAAGCTGGCTTTGTTCCTGATTACTTTCCCATTCTCATCCATTTTGTTTTTATACACCCATTTAGTTCCAATGACATTTTTATTTTTTGGTCTTGGAACTAGTTCTCAAGTTTGATTTTTTTCAATCTGGTCCAATTCTTCATTCATAACATTGAACCAATTTTTATATTTACATGCCTCTTTGATTGAGCTGGGCTCAATTTGTGGCAAAAGTGTTATTTATGTATGATACAACATATGTCTTCTTGTGTGCACTCCATCGCTTTTATTTCCAATAATCAGTTCTTCAGGATGATTATTTTGAGTCATTCTTGAGGGTGTCTTTGAGTCTCTTCTTTGGGATTATTCTCTTATCTCTTCTTCTCAAATATCTTCCTCATCTTCACTAGTATCCATATCATCCTCTTCCTTTTCTTCTTTATTCTCTTCTACTTCTTCTTCTTCTGTACCAACTGACTCATCATCATATTCATCTTCACTATCAAGTATAGTCTCTTGATATTTGATCCTTATTGTTTTTAAATCATCCACCTTGACATTTGAACTCTCAACAATATTATGTAATCTAAGATTGTAGCATCTGTATGCTTTCTTGGTAGAAGCATATCCAATAAAGATACCTTCATCAGATCTAGCATCAATTTTTTTGAGATTCTCATCAAGCCTTTTGATGTAGCACACACTTCCAAATACATTGAAGTATTTCACTGAAGGAGCTCTTCCAAACCATAGTTCATAAGGAGTCTTATTACTATTAATCCTAAGATGACTTCTATTCAATATGTATATTTTTGTGCTTACAACTTCCCTCGAATATCCACCATATAATTTTGCTTCATTGAGCATAGTCCTTGTAGCCTCCTGAACTGTTCTATTCCTTCTCTCAACAATTCCATTTTGCTGAGGTGTTCTAGCAACATAGAATTGTCTTTTTATTCCATGGGTTTCATAAAAGAGATTAAATTATTTTGAGGTGAACTCACCACCATTGTATGATCTAAGACATTTGATTTTTGTCTCTTTTTCATTTTCAACAAGGGTCTTAAAAGATTTGAATTTGTTAAGTGCTTCTGATTTTTCTTTGAGAAAACATACCCAACCCATTCTAGTAAAGTCATTAATGAACAACATAAAGTAGGACTCTCCTTGCAAACTCTTGGTCCTTGTAGGTCCACAGAGGTCGGTGTGAACAAGCTCTAAAGGTTTTGAGGTTGAGTATTATTTTTTTTTTAACCTTATTCTAGTTTACTTCCCTAGTTGACAGTGTCCACACATAGGATTTGAGGGATTTATGATCTTTGACAAGTTTCTTTCTGCCCCAAGATTACTGATTTTCACTAAATTTTCAAAGTTAATGTGCCATGACCTTCTATGCCATAGCCAACTTTCATCTACTAAATTGATTGACACTCATCATTCAATTTTGTATTTAGTATATATACATTCTCAGGAGTTCTAAGAGCAATACTGACCAATTTTACTGATTTCTCTCTCCTATTCTCACATTTCTGGGAATCAAAGATGCAAATATGCCCCTGACCACAAGTTTGACTGACACTTAATAGACTAGATTTCAAATTTTCAACAAGCAACACATTCTTGTCTTTGTCTTTTCCCAAACTTAGAGTGCCTTTCCCAAGTATGTTACCTGAAGCGTTGTCACCAAATGTGACTTTACCCTTTTGTTTATTTAAGTTCAAAAAATTGTCCTTTTTTTCTGTCATATGTTTTGAGCACCCACTATCAACATACCAGAGATCTTTTTTATCTTGAGATTTCAAGGCAATAAGACATTCATGTTTTGATGTTTTTTCTTTCCAAAGCTTCTTTTTCTCCCTAATGAACTTTGTTTTTTCTGAGACTTCCATTAATCTACAACTAATGGCTTTATGTCCATATTTATGACATCTGAACCATTATGGGTTCCCTTCTTGTAGAGGTGCAAAGGAATTATAGTTTTTGCTTTTAACTTGATTTACTGTTTGGTTATTTTTAAGGTTATAGTTCTTAACCCTCAAGTTTTTCCTTCCATATGCTCTACAATTCATAGCATTGTGTCCAAAATCAGAGCATGCAAAGAAATAACCAAAGAAAATGTGAGGATACCTGTTTTGATGAAAATTCTTTGGTGTTGTCTTATATTCCTTCTTGATGGGTGGAAGTAGTCCTCTGGAGTTCTGATCATTACTTGTTGTTTCTTCATCTTTCTTCTTGAATGTACTAAGGAGATAAACCGCATAAGATTTTGAGTTAACTTGGTTTTCTTCTTGAGAATAACCTACTCCATTTTTGTTACTTGAATCCCTTTGTGTGGTAATAATCTTATCTAAGATTTTACAACTATTTTCGTATCTTGTTTGAATGAGTTTTGCATCAAGTTCTTTTCTTAGGTAAACTATTTCTGCCTCCATTCTTTCACAGGTTATTTGTTTCTCTTTAAGAGAATTTTCAAGGCTTTCTTCCATCCCATGTTCTTATAAGATTTGGTTTTTCAGGTTGCTAATGAGTTTCTCCATCTCTTTTTTCTTTCTGTTCATGTTTTTCCTTTTGTTCAACTACAAACATTTTCAGTTGTCTATATGTGGTTTTGTATCTTCTTAATTCATCCAAGGCACTGATAAGTTATCCTTTCATATTAACCTCTGCTTCAACTTCTGAATCTTCCTCTTGCTCAATTTATTCTATCTCATTAGGCTCTTCAATACCTATAAAAAAGACTTTCTCATCATCATTGTCACTAGACTTCGATGAACTGTTGTTTTCTTCTTTTGAGTAAAAATTATTTTTCCCTTTGTAAAACTTTTTCTTGTAGTTGGATTTTTCCTTCTTCTTGTATTGTTTATTTTTGTACTCTTGATATTCACGGTCATCCTTGGGATAGGGACACTTGGAAGAAAAATGGCCAACCTTGCCACAATTAAAACATTTGAAAGGCAACTTGCCTTTGTACTTCCTTGATCCTTTTTGAAGTTTTTTTAATAAAATTGGCTTCTTCTACATCAGATTCTTCATGATGGCTGGATTGAGGTTTTTTCTTATGATTTTTGGTTTTCTTGAGAACCTTGAAGGTTGTCTCTCCTTGTGGGAGGTTCTCATGACCTAATATTAACTCATAGGCTGTGAGGATTCCATACAATTCATCCATGGTGAGTTTATCTATATTTTCTCGATCTTCAAGAGTGGAAACATTAGGATTGTATGGAATAGGTAGTGTTCTTAGTATTTTTTCAACTAGCTCATTCTCTGACACTTCTACTCTCAAACCTTTGATTGTATTAACAATATTATCAACTTTTTCGAAGTACTCTGAGATATTTTCTTCATCCTTCATTTTTAGAACTTCATATTGTACTTTGAGAGTCTGGATTTTGGCCCTCTTTACCTTAGAATCTCCTACATATATAGTTTCCAATTTATCCCAGAGTTGTTTTGCATTATTACAGTTTAGTACTTTAGCAAGGATTTTATTACTCAATCTAGCTTGTAGTGTATTTAAAGCCTTTGCATGTTCCTAGATTTTTTTATTGTCTTCTGCTTCTATGGGAGTGGCTTTTGGAATATCATATCCCTTTTCAACTAATGTTCATACTTTTAGTCCAATGGAAATTATATAGATTTTAATTCTAACACTCTAGAAAAAATAGTCTTCACCATCAAATAGGGGGATTTTTTATGACATCTTCAACTGCTGATCCATTCTGATGTATATTTATCTTCAAGTGATTTAAACCTTTTGTTAAGAGACCTTCTCTGATACCAATTGAAGGATCATATCCTGTCATTGAGAGGGGGGGGGGTGAATTAGTGACACAATAATTTTATCAATTTTTCTTTTGTTAATGCAAACAAAATTTTAACACAAAATGTTATCATGGAATCCAATTGGGAAAACCACAAACACTTTTCTATTAACTGCAAAATTTTGTTTTACAAGTTACATAGAAGGAAGATGTTCTTCCTCTTAGATCAACACCAAATGATCATGATGCACCCACACCCTTGTTCACTAGCACCAACTGGTAGGAGGCTTCGACCCCCTGTTTCATCAACTACAACTGACAAGGATGCACCTACTCCCTTGCAGGTTCCAACCTGCCCTTGCACCACCCAACCACCCTTATTTTCTGAATCTGGAAAAAATTTGTATCATGTCTTCACAACATCTTTCTCTGCTTTTGTGATTTAATATATCTTCTGATTCAGACTGCAAAGACACTTTCTTCTCACCACTCTATCATGTTTATATAATATTCAAACTGGTGTGAGCTATAACACATTGTGTCCTTTCATTTGGACCATCACACCTCTTCATTTGAATTAACGATAATCTTTGTTAATACAACAAAAATCAAGTTCTATTGAGGCGCTTCCTTCAAACCATTACATATGACCAACAATGCAAAACCATGGGATTTATCGATTTAAGTGATGTATAATCTTTTACCTTTATTTTTCTTATTCCATATGAACACAGGCGGTGACCAGACGCTAGGCCAAGCGAATGCTTGATCACTTATTAAATCAATGGTCACGTTTTAATCTCTCGATGAGATGGATGATTCTTGTTTAGTTCAGGAATTTTGGACTTCGTCCTTCATCACTTCCAGGCTCTTTACAAATATCCTGAAAAATAGATGCATGTCCATAATCTTCAATGGTTGAGAATGCTCCTGAAGTGTTCTTCATATCGGACGACTCATGTCCACTTCGGTACTTCGGGCTTCAGGACTTTGGAGGTTCCGATAACCACTGCTCCATTTTTATCCAAAGTGATCACCTACTGAATAATTCATAAGCGGTGGAGACCACTTTCTTTCGGTTAACATTGTCACTTACACTATCCTTCCACTGTACTTGATCAACGATCAAGAATTCTCTCAATGTGTTCTTAAGATCATACGACTCATGTGCTCTTCAGGATTTCAGGACTTAGGTCATTTGCTGGTGGTTAAACTCCTGAAGTAAAACTCCCAGAGTGATGTAACTTGTTGTGGTTACTTGATGACGTGGTACGAGCTGAGTGGCTACCACGTGTGATTCATATTCATGATTTACACATACCTGAAATGTTGATTTCATCTTGACACTTGTCATTATGTGACTGTGCCATGTGTCCTTGCTGACATGGTCTGCTGACGTAGATATTCTGATGTGGCACATACTATTATCCTTGATCTAACGGTCATGATACTTCCTGAAGTGTTCCTCTGATCAAACGACTCATATCTACTTCGAGACTTCGAACTTTGAGACTTTGGGTAATTCGATTTCTCCACTTCCCAGTTCTCTCAAAGTGAGATTCCCCAAATTGTATCCTGCTCACAAATTTTAACCCGACATGAATGTTGTTCATTGATCATGATCTTAGATTGACAACTCGATCTGTTTGCGATTCTACTTTTCCTTGGTTTAAATCCAACGATTCTTCTTTTTTTCTTATCCTATCCTTCCACTTAAAGTGATCCAACGACTATCAAGAATTCAGGTATTCAGAATATCAGCCCTTTTGCCTTGCTTGTCCTATCCTTCCACTCAAATTGATCCATCGGTCGAGAATGGTCCCAGAGTATATCAATGATCAGGGATGATTGCGGGGTCCCAACTAGCACAACGCTTAAAACTATTATCGATCTCCACAATGGAAAAATTGCTCGTTCATAGTGTAACTGATGCCAACCATAGATCTATTTGGCGGGTGACGATCAATGGTATAGACTAATTGGGGGATTGGAATTAACATGTTGTTTAATTCTCCTTTCACTCTCCATAATATATCCATGTCGTTGATATGGCGTTTCCGTATCCAACGATCCTGATTTGATCTAATTGTTGACTAGTCCTCCAATGATCCTTCTCTTGTAATCTAATGGTATCGACTCATTGTGGGATTGGGAATAACACCTTGTTTAATTATCCTTTTTTCTCTCTAAAATTCATCCCTGTCATTGATCTGGTGCTTGCGTATCCAACGGTCCTGACTTGATCTGATCATGTTTCTGGAATGCACATCATCTCTTCTAAGATTTGATCTACATTCGCTAACCCTCCTGATATTTAATCTCTGCATACATTCCTACTGGTTGAAATCAATGAAAACACATTACTGACACTATGTCCAACAATAAGTATCAACAAAGTAATGAAGAATGGTGAAGAATATTGTAATTGTAGAAATCAAGGATATTATATGGTGGTACCCTACCTCAAAGGTTTCTCTACAATTCTATCATGTTGATTATTTTGTGTGAATTATTTGATTTCTTTTTGAAGTTAAGGATTTATATTCTATCTTATATTTTAGATATAAGGTACACAAAATTTGGTATTGAATCTCTTTCTTGGCCCCAAAAAGAGAATACTTTTTTTCCTTTTTGCATATTTTTCAAGGGAAAGAAAGGGTGGCACACTTCAGATTAATTTCCAAAATTTTATGAGAAGAATTTGAAGAAAATTATTATATATTTGAGTTCCCCTCGAAAAAATAACCAATTTAAAAGAAAAATAATCCAAAACGGAGTTTGGGAAGTGAATTTATTGACAATTTAAAATCAACAATTTTTTAGGGTTTTTCCAAAGAGAGTTGTGTGATTTGCAGATCCAATACCATTTTCTAGAGTTTTCATATTTCATTCAAACCAACGCCAATAGATGCAAAGTGGTTGTGGAATTTCATAATTGTGGACATAATAGCCAATCAAAGAAGTATAGCCCTAGTTATGCCCTTTTAATTTATATGCCTCAAGGAGGGTTTTGAAAAGTGAGTGATTTTCTTATAAACCCTAGGTTTTGTTGAAGATTTCTTCCAAGCAATTTGTTTTGTTTTTCAAGAAAACAATATTTCTAGGAGGTAGATATTACTATATAAAGAAGTATAAGCAATGTAATGAAGCATGGTGAATTATACTATAATTGATAAGAAAGTATTGTTTGGGAGTGTTTTCCTTCCTTAAGGAATAATATATGGTGTTACCCTACCTCAAGGATTTTATTTACATGATTGTATTGATTCTTGTGTGTGAATTATTTGGTTTATTGTTGAATTTAAGGGTTTATATTATGTTATGTTATGTTATCATATTTATTGAGATACATGATATAACTTGTGTTTTCCATAGAGTTATTAGGATCTATTGAATGTGTTGTGAATATTATACCCAAGTTCTATTAAATATGAGGATGTTATCAAAATATAGGACCATAAAATATTTTGTGAATGGCACAAGATATCATCCATCATCCTCATGAGTGTTGTTGCAATATTAGTCAATCCAAAAAGAATGAACAACCACTCAAAAAGGCCTTCTTTAGACTTGAAGATGGTCTTTCATACATTGCTTGGCTCAATTGGGACCTAGTGGTAGCTTGACTTAATATGAATCTTGCTAAATAACTTGGCACCCTTAAGTTTATCAAGAAGTTTTTCAATCTGAGGGATCATGTATCAGTTCTTTATAGTGATTTTGTTCAAGTCTCTATAATCAAAACAGAGTTTCCATGTCCAATACTTCTTCTGCACCAATATAATTTGGATCCCATAAGGTGAGGATCTTGGTCAAATGTGGCCCTTTTGGATGATCTTGTGAATTTGACGTTTTACTTCCTCATTCTCTAAAAGAGAGGATTTGTATATTGGTCCATTAGGTAAAGGATTAATAGGTATCAAGTCAATTCCTCTACAATCTTGTTTACTAGATTTTGTTGTATAAAGAGGCCCCATACCGAGGTAGTGGCGATTCTAATGACCTTTATTTCACCTTCTTACATAACCATGAACATGAACAAATTTCCAGTATGAGAAATTACCTTTCTACACTCTTTGTTGAGATCAAGGAAATTGTAGTAGTTGGAACTACGTCTAGTACCCTATAGATTTGGCCTCCCAAAGTAACAATGACATTACAAGGCTTGAACTCACAAAAAAACATAATGTTTCCTCATGTAGGGTTGTCCTAAAATAAAATCACAAACTTCAAGTCGGACAATCACACAATACCTCATATTTGAAGTGCTTGACATTGTAGGATAGGAAACATTCCTATATGATGTCTAGGTCTTGTCCCTGGCTCAACCAATTGATGGTGTATGGTTTTGTATGTGGCATTGTTGGTAGATTCAATATCTTAATGACCTCAATTGATATTAGGTTCTTCTAGCTACCATTTTCAACAATGAAATGTTGTGTAGTCCCCTTCATCAATGTCAATAAATGGAAGAGGCATTCCCCCTCCTCATGTTCCTCTAACTCTTTTGGTTGGATATTTATTGTTACAATGGTGGCACTAGGATTTTTATCAATAATCCACTTTCCCTTATCATACTCTGAATCAAATTCTAAGCCAAAGTTTGATTCTTTTACTTTCATCTTAGCCAACAATGATCAGTTTGAGTTGTTGGTTGTGGAGCCTGATTATCTTCCTGATTTAGAGGTATTTTACTTTCAATAGTGTTTATACCCCATGACGTATTTACACCCCATAAATATGTACACTCTTCCATGCGGGGGAGTGCAGAGGGGGGGTAGCCCCTCTACGAGGTTCGTGGGGGCTATCCCCCTAGCTGTGGGGTCTAGGGGCAAGTAGGCCCCCAGCGGGGGTTCGGGGGCGAAGCCCTCGAAGGAAAAATTGCCTTGTAAATGTATATTGTAATTTCATTATAAATCTGAACCATTCATTATAAGGTTGTAGATCTAATGATAAAGATTATGTAAGGGTTTTTTTCCCTAGAAGGAAACCCTCTTTTATGAGGGAAATGTATTGCGGCTATAGTTGACGGCGAATATTGTATTCTGAGATAGTAGACTGTGAGAGAAAGAGGAGGAAGTTACAATGAGTTTGATGTAGGTTGTATCCCTTCATATGTTGGATAATAATAAAGAAAGGACCTAGCAATTTCTCTGGTGGACGTAGCCCACACTGGGTGAACCACGTAAATCTGTGTCTCTATTGTATTGTGTATCTTCTGTGTTTTGTTTCTGCATTTGTTTTATTTTATTGCTCCATGGTCCTTTTTTTCTAACAAATGGTATCAGAGCGAAAGGTAACTCACAGGAAAAGAGGGTTCCTGGTTCGAGTGGGAGCAATGTCAGAAGATGGAAAGTTTAGGGTAGAGAAATTTAACAGCCAAAACTGCTATTTATGGAAGATGCAGATGGAAGAATATTTATATCAGAAGGATTTATTCCTACCATTGGATGGAATAGCAAAGAAGTCGGCAGCTATGAAGGATGAAGAATGAGAGATTCTTGACAGAAAGGATCTAGGAACGATACGGCTGAGCCTGGCAGCGTCGGTAGCTTTCAATATTTCGAAAGAAAAGACAACGAAGGGTTTGATGGACACATTGGCCAAATTGTATGAAAAACCCTCGGTGTCCAATAAGGTATTTCTAATGAAGAGATTATTTAATATGAAGATGTTGGAAGGTGGGTCCGTTGTAGATCATTTAAATGATTTTAATACAGTTACTAATCAACTAAGTTTTATAAAAGTGGACTTTGATGATGAGGTCAGGGCTCTTCTAATCTTGTGCTCATTGCTAGAAAGATGGAATGGCTTGGTCATGGTTGTAAGTAACTTTGTATTTGGTTCAAATACTTTAAAATTTGACGATGTTGTTGGTGTTTTCCTTAGTGAGGAAATGCGACAGAAAAGCACAGGTGAGACATTAGGAAATGTGTTGAACATGGAGAATAGGGGAAGACAAAAGGATATAGGAAGGGGTTTTGGGAACCGTGGGAATTCTAGGAAGGGCAGATCCAAATCCAGACTTTGAAAGATAGAGTGTTGGAATTGTGGGAAGAAAGGACATCTGAAGAAAGACTACAGAGGTCCAAAGAAACAAAGAGATGTACAGTAGGAGAGAAATCGGGAAGCAAATGTAACAGGTGATGTGTTACAAGATGCTTTGATTCTTTCTGTAGATAATATTTCTGAGTCTTGGGTAGTATATTCAAGGGCTTCATTTCATGCCACACCCCATAGGAAACATTTTCTAGATTATGTTCAAGGTGATTTTGGACAGGTTCATTTGGGTGACGATGCACCATTCAAAATTGTTGGAATGGGAAAGGTAAAAATAAAGAAACGCAATGGAAACCAATGGTTGTTGAAAGACATAAGACATGTTCCAAATTTAAGGAAAAATCTAATTTCAACAGGGCAGTTGGAAAGTGAAGGTTGTTCTTAAGAGGTCACAGGTTCAAATCCAGAGGGGGGTAGGGTATGTATACCTTTGTAGACTTTACTAGTCAAATTGTTGGGTGGAGGGGGGTCCCTTGTCCCATAAACAAGGGGGTCTCATACACCAATTTGGTGTGCTGGCTTGGTCGTGACCTTAAAAATAGATTATTATTATTATTATTATTATTATATCCATATTTACAGATAAGACGTGGAAGGTCATCAAAGGATCATTGGTGATAGTGAAAGGAGAGAAGGTAGGTACATTGTGTTTATGTACTGGTAATACTAACTCTTCTATCCATTTAGCTTCTACAGGAGTGGATACAACACTATGGCATCATAGGCTTGGACACATGAGTGAGAAGGGGATGTAGATACTTCACAAAAGAAATTTGTTGCCAGATCTTAAACAAATTGATTTGGACTTCTGTGAGCACTATGTTTATGGAAAACAAAAGAGAGTCATATTTCTCAGAGTCGGAAAAGAAAAGAAGAGTGAAAGGTTAGAGCTTGTGCATATAGATGTATGGGGACCAACTCAGGTATCATCTCTTGGTGGCTCTCATTATTATGTTACTTTTATTGATGATGCAACTAGAAAAACTTGGGTTTATTGCATTCAACAAAAATTTGATTTTTTTGATACTTTTAAGAAATGGAAAGCTTTGGTTGAGAATGAGACAGGAGAAAAGTTGAAGTGTCTCATATCAGATAATGGAGGTGAATATTGCAGCAAGGAGTTTGATGATTACTGTTCATACCATGGAATTTGTAGAGAGAAGACAGTTCCAAGAACACCACAAGAAAATGGTGTGTCAGAAAGGATGAACAAAACAATCATGGAGCGTGCAAGGAGTATGAGATTGCATGCTAGTTTGCCCTTACAATTTTGGACAAATGTTGTAGATATTGTTGTTTACTTAATAAATATAGGACCTTCAATCTCTTTGGATGGTAGAATTCCAAAGGAGGAATGGACAGGAAAAATATAAACTATTATTTTTTGAAAACTTTCGGTTGTGAAGCATTTGTCCATATTGATAAAGAAAATAGAACAAAGCTTGAGGAAAAATCCAAGAAGTGTACCTTTATTGGATATGGTGTTAATGATTTTGGTTATCTCTTATGGGATTATAAAAACAACAAAATCATTAGGAGTAGAGATGTCATATTCAATCAAAAGGTCATGCACAAAGATCAGTTGCAGGGAAAGAAACAGGAAAAGGAAAAACAAGAATACACAATGCTGGATGAGATCACTGATTTTTTTTTTCCAAAGGAACCAAAAAATCAAAATGTACAACAACAAGAGCAACAGGTACCTCAAACACCTACAAGTGTTGTTAGAAAATATACCAGGTTAAGTATACCCCCTGAACGATACTCTCCTTCATTGTATTATTTATTGTTGATTGATTCTGGTGAACCAAAATGTTATGAAGAGGCAATGCAGGTAGACACCAAAAGGAAGTGGGAGCAAGGCATGAAAAAGAAAACAAATTCCTTGGTAAATAACCATACTTGGGACTTGGTTTAGTTGCCTGCAGGAAAAAGAGCATTGTAGAATAAATGGGTTTACAAGTTGAAGGAAGAAGATGGAGGAGAAAAGAAGTACAAGGCTAGACTTGTTGTAAAGGGGTTTGCACAAAAAAAGGTATAGATTTTGATGAGATATTTTCCCCTGTTGTTAAAATGACTTCAATTAGAACTAATTAAAGTCTTGTGGTAGTAGAAGATTTGCATCTTGAACAGTTAGATGTAAGAACAACTTTTCTCCATGGGGATTTGGGGGAAGAGATTTATATACAGTAGCCACAGGGGTATGAGGTCAAAGGGAAGGAGAATTTGGTATGTAGGTTGAAGAAGAGCTTATATGGCCCAAAGAAATCTCCAAGGCAGTGGTATCTGAAGTTTGACAGGTTTATGATAGAACGGGGTTATAGTAGATGTCATTCTGATCACTATGTTTATTTTAAAAAGCTAGAAAATGGAAGCTTTATTATCTTGCTATTGTATGTAGATGACATGCTTGTTGCAGGGTCTAATATGCAGGATATAAATGTGCTCAAGAAGAAATTAGCCAATTCATTTGCGATGAAGGATTTAGGTTCTGCAAAGAAAATCCTTGGTATGAGAATAACAAGAGACAAGAAAAATCGCAAACTGGCATTGTCTCAGGGTGAGTACACAGAGAAGGCGTTGGAGAGGTTTAGAATGCAGAATGAAAAACTAGTTAGTACACCTTTGGCCAATCATTTCAAATTAACTAAGAAAATGTGTCCCAAGACACAAGAGGAGATAGAATACATGTCTAGGGTCCCATATTCATCAACATTTGGTAGCTTGATGTATGCAATGGTTTGCACAGACCAGATATTGCACATGCAATGGGAGTTGTGAGCAGATATATGAACAATCCAAGTAAAGAATATTGGGAGACAGTAACATGGATTTTTAGATACTTGAGAGGTACTGCTAATCATGCATTATGTTTTGGAGGTTCAGAAAATGTTCTACATGGATATGTTGATTCAGATATGGTAGGTGATAAACATAGCAGGAGGAGTACCACAGGGTATGTGTTTACTATAGGTAGAACAACAATAAGTTGGATTTTAAAAATGCAAAAGGGTTTTTCACTTTCAACAATAGAGGCAGAGTATGTTGTTGCTACAAAGGCTAGTAAAGAGATGATTTGGTTACAAAGGTTTATGGAGGAATTGGGAAAGAAGCAAGAGAATAACAGGTTGTACAGTGACAATGAGAGTGCCATTCATCTTGCAAAGAACTCATCCTTCCATTCGAAGACTAAGAATATACAGTTGAGGTACCACTTCATACGATCCGCCTTGGAAGATGGACATTTGAAGTTGGAAAGGATACACACTACCCAAAATATTGCAGACATGTTAACAAAGGGAGTAACCAGGGAGAAACTGAGTTCCTGCTCAGTTTCAGTTGGTCTTCAAGAATGAAGATGAAGATGAGGAATTTTCCAGGTCCAAGAATGTTAAGCCCTAATATTGGCTCATTACCACTTAATTGGGGCATATTAGATTAGTAATGTTATTTTATTTATGTCGGATTTAGGCCATTAGTTGTGATTTAGATTAGTAATGTTATTTTATTTATGTC